>JARHVA010001764.1:2850000-3117552 GCA_037957365.1 Torreya grandis | reverse complement strand
AGGGCTCAAGTTATTTTATCATGGTTATTGAGAACATAAGATAATTTTCATAGGTGTGATAGGTTGTTTCAAGTTTTTTTACCAAGTCTGAGGTCAAATTCTGAAAGAGAAAGCATGAAAATTAGTGTTAAGGTTTTTTGTGTCCATAGATGAGGTACAAAAGAATTGATAAGATTTTTATTATGATTTTTTGTATGTGAAACCTTATAAATGAGATCCTAATAAGTTAATTAATGTTGGGTAATTTTCCTATCTCAAATTTCTTGGCATTGGTTTTGGAGTTAAGGGGGCAATCCTTTATAAATTATTGCTAAAAATTGAAGGCAGTATAAAACCCTCCTAAAACACTCATAATGATATCATATGGAAAATATTTTCTGAAATGGATGATAATTTTTTTGTTTACATATTATAATTATTGGAACATGTAGAGGAATATCCTAGGTTTCTCTATGTGGAATTGGTATGTCAGAAGAGTGAGTGGAATCTACATGAAATCCCTTATTTCTCATATTTTTAATGTAACAAGTAGGGTTTGAATAGGTATAAAACATGAAATTTATTAGAGTTTGAATATTTAAACCTATATATTATGAAAATTATGGTTTATTAAGTAGGATTTAGGCCTCAAATATGCTTAAAATGGTCATGTCTAAAAAGGTTTTAATGAGGAAGACAGTGAGAAAATTGGGCAAAAGTGAGAATGAGATTAGGGTTAGGTTGTAGTAGATTAGGGATGGATCAAAATACATGGGGTAATTTTTAAAGACCTATATAACTTTTAACCCTTAAATAAAATATTTGGTGATGTTCATATACAAGTATAAATTTGCTCTCAAAGTGACTTGTCTAACACAATGAGGTCTGTGTAGAGTGAAGAAATGAGATTGGTATGTAAGACTAATATTGATATTGAAACATGTAATATATTTGATTAAATAATTTATATGGATGTGTAAGTATAATATAAACCCATTTTAAGTTCATAAAATGTTCACATAGGTGTTCTAATTCTTGGTTTCCATGAGTGTCTTTTTGGAGCTATAGGTAGTTCTCTCTATATGAGTGAGATTGATGTTCTTGAGTTAGTGTGTCTAGAATTGAAGAATAAAATACACATTAAGTTGTTATATATGTCTCATAGGTTAATTTTAATACGTTTTTATTCATTATAAATTCATGTTGTGAGGTGTGAAAATTCAAAGGTTTTTGACTGGTTTCTTGGAGCCTATTTGCAGTTCTGAGTGAGCATAATAGAAATGATTAGTTTGAGGTCTTTTGCCTTGTTTTGTTAAAATATAATGAAAATTATTATGACCATAAGTTAATTTAGGTTTTATAAATTTTATTTTTTCATATTATTATATGGAAAAGTTGAGTTTATACTTCATATATTCATGGCAGACTTTCTGGTAGTGAAAAGGTCTAACTATGAGTAGACCTAATGGTGTGGTTTAAGGAGTGAAATAATCTAAATGGTGTTTGGAAACATAAGGTGAGATTATAAGGATTAATATTTAATAATTTATGAAGTGTTTCATACATTTTTAGAGTTTAAATTTGTTCCAAGGTGGTCAAGGTGAAAAGTGTGCTTTGAGAAGGCCTAATTGCATTAGGTCTCTATTAGGCCTAATGGTGGTTTTGGTCCTTATGGGTAATGACAAACCTATGTAATGGATGTTTAACTTGTGAAAAATGTTTTATGGTATATTAAAATTGTGATACAAGTATGGTGACTTTTATTTTTGACCAAGGTGGGTGAGAGCAAGAGTCAAGTAAAAAAAGGTCTAATATGCCTCATTTGACTAGTTAGATGATTAAGGATTTGAGCGAATGAAATAGAAGTTTATAAACTAGGTATAGGGTTTTTAAAAACTTAATATAGGTGTTTTGAGCATGTAATGATGTTATAATAGTGTTTTTTTATATAATTATCAAGTTAATTTGACCTAATTCTTCCAAGAAGTGGGCTAGTTGAGCGAAGATGCCTAATATGCTATTTGAGAAAGATAGAAAAGTGAGATGAGAAAAAAGAAGGTGGCCATATTTATTTGAGTTAGAAAAAGGTGTCCAAAGGTGATTAGAGGTTATATATTATTGATTTGGTGCTGAGTTACCTAGGGGTTGGTGCCTCTTTGCAAGTTGGTGCTTGTTAAAGGACTAGTTGAGTTGGTGCTCCTTATGGGGTTGGTGCCTCACTAAATATTGATTTTTTTGCTTATATAATTATATTAAAAGATGTTTTTTAGTGGGTTTTAATCCACCTTTATGGTTTCCCACATATATCTTATGTTTTTATGTTGAATTCTTTTATAGTTACTTGCTTATGCATTGGTTAATACATGTATGTGAATGAATGCCTCATAGATAATAAGTGAAATTAAATAAATGTTTTAAAACCACTAATTCACCCTCCATCTTAGTATATTTACTTCCAAAACTTATGGGAGGCAATTGAATAATACCAAGCTTAGTTTATAGTTGACCAAGAAGATTCTTCAAGGGACTATGAAGAAAAAATCACCATAATGACTCCCCTTGGTGAAGACAAATGCAACTCAATATTATTAATTAAAGGAGAAGATATTAAAGGTAATGTTATAGATATTCATAAATAATTTGGTATAAACATGAGAGAAGAGATGTTTGAAAAGGACTCCATTTATGTTAAGTTAGTTAATGTTCATGAACATTATAAAGAGCTTGAACATGTGAATACCATTGAAGAAGAAATTGCCTTACCTCTTGATGGTGTGATATCAAAAGATGACCTTATGACATCCAAAATTTTTGTAGTTGTAGTCATTTTTGAGGTTGATCAAGTGATGAAATACTAGGAAGATGGAGTTGAGGAGGTGGTGGCTCTCAAAGAGAAAGAAAACAAGGATGATTGGTAGCAACAAATGAGGCTTGTCCAAAATCTTGAAAAGATTTGCAAAGTTAAAGGCCAAGTATATAAGAAGATAGATCAAGAGGTCTCCATGGAGAATAATGACCAAGATTGGGTGGAAACACAAAGCTCCTTGATGAGCTTGAATCTAGTGAGCAACCTAATCTCTTTCAAGGTATAATGGAAGTTAAGGACATATGTTTTTGTCGAATCACCATTGAAGATTTTAGTTGAGGAGTCCCATAAGAAAATTAAGGTTGCTAAAGTTCAAGAGGAATTTACCTTCATAGGTGATCTAGTTGTAGTTTCCTTGATTGCATTTAGGATCATGCCAAAGGGATTGGAAAACATCATCAAGGAGTTGGAGATATAAGTGTCAAGGACCGAAAAGCAGCATTCCTCATTCACTCCATTTCATAGAAAAAGAAAGGTTTCAAGCTTCCCCTTTGATCCAAGAGGAAGAGATTCATTCAGGTTAGTTTGTTTGAGTTTTTTGTGTGTCTTCCATAAGAGTTCTTGAGAACACATGTGTGTTTGTTTAGTTTCTTATATTGTATGCCTTTATTTATTATTTTGTGCGTCTATTGCTTTTTGTTTGGTGTATTTTCATAACCAATTTAGTTTACAATAAGTACATAGGTGACTCTATATCCCAATGGATAGGAATTAGCTATCGATCTTTGGCATAACTAGTTTTCCATGACTAGGAAATCACCAAAATATTGACTAATTTGACCCAAATTCAAACTAGGTCAACCCCCTATATAGTCAAACTTGATATAGGGGCCCTCTAGGGTGTTAAATGTGCCTAATGGTCTTAATAAGGTCATTTCTAATATGTTTTAGCTTTGTCATAGTTTATAGTTGGTATTATGTCATCTAGGGGTCACTTTTGGGACAATTTAATGAGTTCTATAGTTTCCATGTGAATAAAAGTGTGTCAAGGTGTTATTCAACATATAATATGTTAGAAAGTGTCATTTGTTAGTTTTGTAACTAAAAAGTTGACCATTTAGGCCTAATTCCTTCACAAGCCTACTCATAATGCATTGTTTGAACTTGAAAGCTAACTTATTATGCTCACACTAGTATGGAAATTGTGCATGAGACTCCAAGGATTTAGGGATTGTTGAATAGGGTCTCTAAATAAAACCAAGTGGGATTTGTTTAGAGTTTCAACATTAGGATTTTATGAACAATTTTTAACAGTTGAAGGCACTTAAAACCCTCTCAAAACTCTCATCCTAACTTGATGGTGAAGACATGAAATATTTTTCATCCAAAGAGAGTCAATTGGTCTTGAAATTGGTTTGAAAACTTGTGGCACTCTTTTAGGCTCCTCATTACCTAATTGATTCATACTATCTCTTGTATGAACAACCCTAACTCAAGTTTTTTTGAAAGATTTGAAGTGTTCTACAAGTGCAGGGGATAATTATTGAGTGGTAGTCATGGAAATATGTCTTTAGAGACTTGTTTAAACTCTCCATGTTAATTTATAATCATAGTAAATCATGAAAACCTTTATACTAACACATTCATTGCAAATAATCTAATTAAAATAGTGAGAAGGTAGTGTGACCACCAAGATTGGAAGTGTGAAGTGTTGTAGTGAGTTTTTTGGAGGTATATATGACTAAATAAGTGTAAAAACTATCTTAGACTTGTGTCTAACACCTATGTAATATGTTTCCATTTGTAACTTTAGGTTACTCAGATAAAAAGTATGATGACAAGTTGAGGAAGGTTAATGAGTGACTGCTAGTGAGTGAGCACAATTATATAGATAAGACCATCAATTAGGGAGGTGTATGAGAACTACTATCATAAATTCTCCACATTTTCATGATAGTTGCAATGTGTTTGAAACCCCTATGGAAATTTCAAGCATTTAATATAATTCTTCATCATCATAGCAATTTCAAAGAGGAAAGTAAAGAGTCTTTACACCACTTTGATGGAGGATTACATGTTTTTGATGGACATCTATTTGAGAGGCTTTCCTCACTTATTTTACACCTCATTAAATTGATTTTTAACTATTTACTATAGATTGACACTTGGATTGGTGACTCTTGGACTTGTTTTCTCCTCTCTCTTCTCTTTTACTTTATAAATGCATGCCTTTTTGGTAGTTGTAAGTAGTACACACCTAGTATGGCAAATCCCTGTTGGTTTGGCACCTTGTTTTATCCTTTGAATAAGGCATTTGATTTTGATTTTATATACATCATACATTTTCTAAGTGTTTTAAGTGTTTTATGTGGTTGGTAAGTGTATGAACATGCTCTCCTTGCTTCCATACTGCCCTTTGCATGTTTTTGTGTAGGGATTTTACTTCTAACATTTCTTATCAAGTGTATATGTTTGTTGAATATATATTAAAGTGTGAGAGGGACTAGTAGAGTCTATTATCTAATATTATTTTCACCCACCTCTATATGTGCATATCAATCTACCTTTATAAGAAATAGTAATACTAGAAGGCTATAGAGTTGAGGTTAGTTTTGGCAATTTTCATTCTTAGTGTATATACAAGTGTGCTTGTGGATTTATCTATTGGTGTATAAACTCTCTAGTATAGGTTTAAATTATATTAAAATCTTCCTTTTCACCCCAAGTGATTGGATTAGTTTAGTGTGGGAACTTAAAAGACAAATTTAGGGAGTTAGCCCTTAAACCTAGAGGTCTACCTCTACTATAGGCAATTCATAGGCCTAGAGGTATTCCAATGTTGCCCAAATATTAGAGTAGTCTTAAATAAACCTCTATAGGGTGAAACATTTGGTGATATTAGGAACATTTTTTTATAGAGTATTAGTTTTCTCTCTATAACCTTTAGAGGTGTGATAGCTGGGACCTAGCTAGAGGGAAATGAGCTATCACCATCATTTAGGTTAGGTTGAGAAATGAGTTATACTATAATAAGGGTGTTAAATGAGATGCATTGGTATTTATTATTTTTTAATTTTTATAGAAGTATCACATGCTAATTTATTATAAGGTAATGCATTATCATGTGAATTTAAGTTATGTAAAATATGAAAATAAGAATGTGTGTGTGTGTGTGTGTGGTGTGTGTGTGTGTGTGTGTGTGTGTGTGTGTGTGTGTGTGTGTGTGTGTGTGTTTTAAAATGTGACCTAGATTTTTTTTTATTGAGAGAAATAAGTGAAGTGGATTGAGAACTACAAGGTGTAGACTCCAGGTCCTCTTCATCATAATCATATTAATCATCATTATTCCAAGGTTCATCAAAATTAGATTTTAATTCACTTGTAGAAGAAGTATCATTTACATGATCACAGAGAGAGAGAGAGAGAGAGAGAGAGAGAGAGAGAGAGAGAGAGAGAGAGAGAGAGAGAGAGAGAGAGAGAGAGAGAGAGAGAGAGAGAGAGAGAGAGAGAGAGAGAGAGAGAGAGAGAGAGGAGAGAGAGAGAGAGAGAGAGAGAGAGAGAGAGAGAGAGAGAGAGAGAAGAGAATATTTTAATGTTTCACTACTATGAAATGTGTCATAATGTGTAGGTGTAATGCAATGCATTTATTTATTATTTATATGTGTAATGCATGAATCATTTTTACTTTCAATCCTGGAGTCAAGGTTAGAAGAAGTAGTAATCATGATTTCATTTTGCATATTATGACATTTAGGAGAAGGATTAGAGACACTTGCATTATCAATATGTTATAAAGAATTATTTCATTAAGATTAGAATGTAAAATAAGGTGATAAACTAATTTCATCTACCTTAGTTTATGAATTGGTAAAAGGTGTAATATAATTGGTACATGCTTTTTCAAATTTAACTAAGAAGGGTAAATAAGATGCATTGGTCTTATTCTACTTTACTTGAATCATGCAAAACTAGATTTCATGTATTGTACTTATATTGATTTAATTTGAATAATAAGGTAGAAAATATAGTTGAAAATATAGGATCACATTGGAAAAAAGCACTACCAACAAGAGGTTCTTTTGGAATTATATTGTTAGTTTGATTTTGAGGTGTAAGAGAAGAGGGAGAGGAAAGAGAAAAATATGTATATAATATATCCTCATCAACATTTTCAATGTCATGCTCATAGTAATACTCATATCCATCATTACAATAATAGTCATAATCATCATTATAAATGAATTCATTATCATGTTCTAATATAAAATCTTGAAAATTTGTCAATTCATTATTATAATTATGAGAAAAATTCAAAAATCCATCAATTGGGTTAGGGGTAGAAGACTTCTTAGATGCCATTTTAAACTTGCCAAAGAAGATAATGTAAATAATGATTAGTAAAAACACAAAGGTAGAATGTAATCTGACATAAGTATATGTGTAATAGTGAGAAATATGTAGCCCAATGTGTTAAAATTTGAATTGTAAGTGAAACCCTAATTACTAATATTTGGATGTATAGGGACCTTGTACATGGATCTAGGGTTTGAATGATGGTTATTTTGAAAAAAATAAATTAAATGAAATTAATGAAACCCTAATATAATATGAATTTTAATGAGCTAAGCTATGTAAAAAATAGGAAAAAATAAATGTTTATAGCCCTAATTTAGTGCACAGAAATTAGAAGAATATAAACCCTAGGCAAAACTATAATTTTGTTGATGCGTGTAAGTGTATCATAGATGGTTCTAAGTGTTTAAGAAACACTACTCATTTTTGAATTTAGATAATTTAATGCACGAGTTTTAGGTTGTGATAATCTTGTTATCTTTGGTGTAATAACATCAGAACAAGTGAACTGTTTCATAATATATATAAAGTTTGGTTGTTGGGAGCAATCATGGCTTGATAGTTAATATTTATGAAAATAAAAGTGATCTTGACTAAGAGAAGTGAAATATTCTCAAAGATATAAATCTAAGATCTAATTTAAAGTGAATATTTAAAAATGAAGCTATTCTAAAGTGACTTGATCAAAAAATAAGCAAAAGGGTAGGGCAGAGAAGAAACATAATGATGTTGTTGATCTTCTTCCCAAACATAATGACAAAGTTAAAATATCATCCAAATATGCAATTAATACCAATATATGAATTGAAACAACTTAAGATCAAATCACATCACATTTAATACAAGAATTTAAGGAAGTAATATAATGTAAATAAGATCAAGATACACTTTATAAATCTACCCTTGTAAGCAAATAACATTAACACATCTACAAGTGAAGCATAACAAGCATAATGTACCTTAGAACTTTTAGTCAACCTGGAATTAGCATAAGTTAACAAATCTATATATGGTAAATGCACATCAGAAACAAATAAGAACCATTCAAATCTAAATTACAAACCATATAATTGAGAGAGAATCTATAATGATAATTCACACAAATAAATGAGATAAACTTTTCAAAATTCTTTATATACATTAATTGCTAAAAAATTAGTACAAAGTATTCTTTCTCAAAACTCCCCCTATTTACACTTGACAATACCCATTATATATAAACTAAGGAGGCATGTTGATTAGTTATGTCAAATTATAATTGTACATCTATCCTTTACAACTTTCTAGAGAGAAATGAACTTTCTAAAAAACTGACCTATAAGCAATGTGTTTTACATGTCGCACATACCTTTACAAAAGAATATTCTCTTTTAAAAATATTATACAAGTTAAGCTACAAAAAGAATATTCCTAAATTAACTAGCTTGGCCTTGAGATCCCTTTGATGCTAAAGTGCTTTGTTGCTACTATTACAATATCTTCATTGCCTTAGCATTTTACTCATCTATCAACTTCAAATTGACAATAGGATCCATTAAGAGTCCATCCTCTTTAACTATTAGGTCTCTAAAGTATTTTTCATCCTTTTCCATGGATTTTTTAACACTCCTTACATTCTATATCCTTTCTTTAGTATTGAGGATCATGTCTAAGATTCTACTTTTGTCATCCCTAGTCCTTCCTTGGCTATAGTTTATTACTTCATGCATTAACTAAACAAATCTTAACTTGAATTATTCATCAGTGATTAGACCCACGGGTTGAGTGAAGCTAGGTCAGTGATCATGCTCCAAAGTATCTTATCTATCTTACTTATTAGCTACTTGCCATCTTCATGAAGGTCCTCCAGGTTCTTGGATCATTTTCTCAAACCCTTGATCTTGTCTACCAAAATTTCCATGGCCATATTTAGGTGAGCCAAGACAACTATTTCAAACCCAAGAATTTGATCGTTTGTCAAGATACTAATCAAATCTTTTACTTTGTTTCTTGAGTTCTACCTTTAGTGGACTAGATTCATATCCAAATTTATCTATTGGCTCACCACATTCTGTCTCAATTTCATTGCTTTTAAAGATTTGAAAATATCAAACAAATATTATTCAAACATATTTGTCATGGATTCTAGGATTGAATAGATAGCCTATTTGTCCAAATTCTCCTTTTGTTGTTCTAAACCCTTAATGGCTACCTATAACTATTATGACTATGCCTTGGCCAAATCCAAGACATTCTCCTCAAAAATAGGGTTCTCTCTAGGATTTTTTCCTGCCATTAGAGTTAGACCAATAATAGGTTCTATTATATCCTCACCATGTATCATGACCTTATTCTCTATTATTATCTATAATCCAACTATCTTTGGGTCCAACTTGACACCAATTGAGGATTATGTTACCTGTGGTGCAAGGATATCCATTTGTGCTCCACTTGGTTCTCTCGAGGTAGCCAATCTTATTTCATATTCCTTTTTTAGATCCATAATCCATGGCTTGATCTCTTCCTGCATAGGGATGTTTATGGCTTGCATCATAGCCCAAGGATGGTACCTAATGGGGAATTTATGCTATTTAGGTCCATAAATAAACCATTATGGGATAGCTAGTCCATAAATAAGGTTCTTTTCACTAAAAAATTGACTTCACTCAAAGGATAAGTGAAAGTCACTTTGGGATTCTTGGTCATTATTGAATTAATGACTAGTTCATATTTTCTCTTGGGGGTATCCATAAGAACTAAGTCTAATACTACCTTCCCTTTTTATTCCTTGGCTTCTTCAATTTAAGCTTCTTCATCATTTAATTCATAAACTAGTGATAAAATTTTGAGTTCATCCTCTATAGTCTCATCAAGGTCCAATGCTATCATGTGTACCTCCTCCTAGGTAATTCTTATTCTTCTACCTAAGTTAAAGATGATGCAATTTCATCAGTCTTTATTTACTCTAGTATCTACTCAATATGTGTCCTAAGTTTGTGATCTATTGATGGCTGAGATAATGGAGGTTTATTAGGTGCACTACTCACTAAATGGTACTACTTAGGCCCAAGTTGCCACCACTCATCTCCCTTTTGGTTCTTCTTTAGTCTGGGCTCAGGTTTAAGGTTATGTTCCTTCAACTTCTTTGTAAACTCAGAGTAGCTAGATGCCTTGGTATAAAAGGGATCATAAGCACTAGGCTAATGATCATAGGTAACACTTGAATATTTTTGAGACTTAAATGCTCTTTGACCCTCTCATAAGGGTCCCATTATTTTAGATCATCTATTTACAAGTTGAAATAAGTCCTATGTTTAGAGGTTGCCTCAATGTTGTCCCATTGTTTGAAAATGGTTATCCTAATTATTATGTGGAAATTATGGAGGAGGCCTTTTCTCTTAGTCTTATAAAAACCATATATACCATGAAATAGCTGATAAGCTACCTCTTGTTCTACTAGTCTATCTGGCACATGGATGGGTATCTTAAGGGGAGTGAATTGGGTCCCTTCAATTATAATAACCATAATATCTAGGTATAACCAGATATCACCCATATCTTGAACATACTTCTTGATGAGTGGGATGACTCTCTCTATGGGATGACCAATGATGTCTTCACTAAGGGATGGATAGACATAATCACATGTGAACATAATGTGATCCCTATACTTCAATATGTGAAAATTGGAATAGTATTATGAAATTGTTTGTATTCCACTAGGTGATCATTCCCTTTGATTTAGGATCTTGGTAGTGGCATAGAGAGCATCCAAGAGGTATGACATCATGTAAAAAATGAGTTTTCTTCTATTGTTTAATGGAATAGATCTATTTACTCAAAGAAATGCTAATAATTTCACATAGGGGAGGGGTAATCTATTTCTCAACCACGAAATAGACAATTGGTACATAGACATGATCAACATAGGCTATGGTGGCATTTCTACATAGTTTATTCAACATTATCATAATCATCCTTATTTTTGGTTTGAGTTAGCTAATTGGGATATTATTGCTAAAGTCTGAAAATACTTGGTTTATAAAATATAACCACATCGTTAAGATGTTATTAAAATCATGCTCTTTGGACTAGGCATTGATATAAGCTAGGTCAATCTATGGTTTGGGTAGTTTATAATAATTCTCAAAGGATACAACAAAGATATATACCACATTTCTATGAGTGTATTCATTAATTATCCAAAATTTATTTATTTTAGCATCCTTAAAAATTGGAGCAAGGATATTAGTATAATGAAGTACCTTAGGTTTTGCTACCACATAGTGGAGACTAAAATTTTAGATTGTGACTATGTCATTGTACATCCTATTTGTATACATGTTCTTATCCTCCTCTCAGGTGATGGGTTATTAGTTTTTTAATGGCCTAAAATAACTTCAACCAATTGTTATATTCTATATTCAGAGAAGTGGGGTCAAACTTGATGTATTTGAAAAGCCTTCCTTCCATGTCTAAAGTCAAATATAGTTCCACATCCTTCTTTGGGACACCTTTCCACACTACCATAGTTACAATTTTGATCGAACTACTTGATAATTATCTATAATTCATCTTTGGACTAAATTATGTTTATAAAGATGACAATTTGATTGTCCTTAGCTTGATTGCAATGATCATAGAGTCAAATTAGGGCTTCCATATGTGCTAAGGTTTTTTAGTTTAATAAGGTTCACATAGAGTTTTAATGGTGGAAATAGAGTTCAAATTGAGATCTTTATGACTTAGATTTTCATTTAAATTTTGTATTTATACCTTTGCCTTTTCAAGTCTAGGAGATCTCTAAATCTAAATTGGTACTTAGGTGGCCCCATTGTGTCACATAACTCATTAATATTTAAAAATTGACCATTTGTCTTTTAAGACACACGGTAACATATCATTGGGTCTCAACTTATTGAAAAGTCTACCTTGCCTTGCATCATTGATTTAGATCTAAGAGATTGAATGCTACTGGTCAATTTTATGCTTGACATCTGAGATTAAACCATGTGTCACTTTCATGGCCTTATGTTTGCTTCCAACTATCATTTTACTTCAAGGACAATGTATTTTCACCATGTGGTAGCTTCTCATTTGTCCCTAGGCTCTTTTAAAAGTTAGCTTTCAATACACATAATTGAATTATGGCTACATAGATAAACACACACCATCAATATAAATCATTTGGGTTTTATCCTTTACTCCATGAGCCAATTATTTTCTATCTCAATATCCATGATGGTGACACTTGTCACCCTTTCACTCTTCTTGAGGCTTTGTTGAAGTTTGACTTAATGCTCATTATTTATCAAAATGTGTACATTTGGCCATGTATCATCGATTTTCAAGAAAGTGCTTCAATTTTAACTATCCATAACGGGCATGACACTTATCATATCCATGTTTGATCATAGGGATTATTGATATTTTGAACTTGCTACATGCTATTAGATATGCTTTGAGTAGATCAATGCGTACCATTGGATTTTGATCCATGGATTCATATGTGATTGGTTACTTTGTTTACTTGTAGGATCTTTGAAGTATTGACACCTCGCTCATTGTAGGATCATCCTTGCCTACTTGAATATGCATCATCAATATAGGTTCTTGAATTTTAACTTTGTATAGGTCCCTATGAACCATATATCTTTTGATTAATCCATGAGATCTAAACACTTGTCATCTTTTTGTTGGTCCCTTGTGTTCCTATGAACAAAATAAGTAAGTCTTAGGGAATGTATAAGACTTAAGATAAAATATTTAACCAAAGGTTTTGGTCATATTATTAAATGTGATTAAAAACCTTAGGGTGAGCTTTTAGACTAAGTGTAAAATATAATAAAAGGATCTTGCATTTAATTAGCCCATGTAGATAATAAAAGAGTTAAGGGGGTCTTGGGTCATAAATAACTTAGCATTAAAATTTTAGACTAAGGTCTTATTAATATTAATAAACACAAACAATATCTTAGGATAAAATATAAGCTGAGTTTTAAACAAATATAAAACATTCCCATGTAATTTTCAAATAAAGTGACCTCACATAAATTTAAATTCAAATTTAAAATTCTTAGGCTAAAAGAATTAGACTAATGGTTTATAGATGTCAAACGTGAATTAAATTGAACAATTAAAAACCAATGAATAATCAAAGTGTCAATTTATCATTAAATCTCAAAACCCTAGACATTGTCCATAACATTGAAACTCCCTTTAACCTAAAACCTGTAAACACAAAAGCAACCATTAGAAAAATTAGGCAAAATAAGACAAGAATCAAATGGAGATATGCTAGTTAAACTAAATGAGCACCAAGTGTGGATGACCTTCAAAAAAATATGATATGCCATCATGATAATGGAAATATGATCAAGTGAATTTTTAATTCAAGGCATAAATTTGCAAAATTTTGAAACAAGGTTCCCATTTATAGAAATGGGGGTATGTTGACCTCAATAAATGGTGACTTTTGTGGGAAACATAGAAATATGTTAGGATTCGGAGACTCTAGTTTAGACTTAATGACTAGGATACTTATTCCACATGATCATGTACCATTGTTAAGATCAAGCCATAATTAAGACAAGTCTCACACATGCAGAGTTAAGTCAAACATCAAAACATAGCCATTTTATGTGTGTGATTGGATTTAACTTACTAAATACCATAGGATTTGGAGAACAAATTCTAAATTCATGACCTTGACCATTAACATTGACTTATAACATATTTATATGTTTATTAAGAATCATGCTTTAGCTTAGGGAAGGCTTAGGCATTGCTCTGCTTCTAGCTAGGCATCCATATCCCTGATAGAGATACCTTTGGATTCACTCAAGGCCTTACTCCACTACCAATCAGGTGTCCATAGCCTTGATGGAGATTACCAAAATCACTTTTTCTTAGAAAGCTTTTAAATTTTATAATAAATCTCTTACTTTTTTATTTTTAAATATATTTTGCTTTATAACAAAGGTTGGGAACTAGATTAGCCAGGTTTTGAGATTTGGTCAAATGTTTGATCCTCAAACAATCATCCTTGGCTGTAAACTTTATCCCAAGAAATTAATGTTTTTAGGTGCAAACATGACTTTGTCTTAATAGTTCAAACTTTCATCCTAAATAAATAGTCCTTATTAGAATCAAAATTGGATCAAGAACAAGGTTTAAGATTTTAGGAATAACCAATATAGATATCATCCCTTACCAATTTCTCAAAACTATAACATCAAGATCATATTTTAGGATCCGTGATCAACCATTTGAATAAGTCATACCTACATTCTTGATTTGTGGAGTTACTTTTGAGAAATTACATGTATTGAATCTTGAGGATTATCTTTAAAAAGACTTATTGAAAGTAAGGAATAAAACAAAGGAAAGAAAACACATAACAAGCAAACCAGTGAAATAAGTAAACAAATATTTACATGCACTATATAAAAATAAGGAATAAAAAGAGACCTAATCTAAGCCTACCTACACTAATCCTAACGAGTCTTACAAATTACTCTAGGTGGACTTGTGGTGGAGCAGTAGATAAGTAGTGCTTGAGAAATTGCCTATTTGTTTGGAATGTGAACTCTACTCCTTGCAAGTCTTTGAGATTGAAGGTGTTGTATCCTAGTATTTTAGCAACATGATAGGGACCAATCCACAAGGGAGTGATTTTTCCATGTTTTCCCTTTGGTTCAGATGCTTTATCCCAAAGAAGAACCAAGTCTCTTTATTTGAACACCTTAATTTTAGAATGTTTATCAAACCATCTCTTCATTGTGGTTTGATGCCTATTGAAATTGGAAAAATCTTCCTCTCTTGCATCTTCTATTTGAGTAATGTCGAGTAACCTTGAACTTGAAAACTCTTGATCCTCTCCTTCCTTGTACTCTTGCATAAAATTTTAGGTTGACAACTTGAGAGATGGGGAATACAGGTTCTTGACCATACACAAGCAAAAATGGTGATGCTTTTAGAGTTTGCTTGACTCTTATTCTATCATCCCAAAGGGCATACTTGAGTAGCTTGTGCCAAGTTTTTGGTGTGTCAACAACAAACTTTCTTATAGCCTTCATCAAATTTTTATTAGTAGATTCAGAGACCCCATTACCTTGAGGGTAATGGTTTGATGAAAAATTGAGAACAATGTTATTATCATATGCCCACTTAGTCATCTCAATGGATATGAAGGTAGATCCTTATCACAAACTAGATATAATGGTGTTCTAAATCTAGTACATATGTTCTCTTCCAAGAACTTAATCACATATTTAGTCCTACATTGCTTAGTTTCTATTACTTTTATCCATATGGTGTAGTAGTTAGTAGCAGTGAACACATACTTATGTCATTATAATTAATTAGGGTTGATGAACCCCAAAAAATCTAATCCCTATTGAGTAAATGGTTTATAAATCATTGATGGCCTCAATGGCATGGTTTCTTTGGGTTATTTAGTGTTAAATATCTATCATTAATGACACTCTCTTACATGTTTGTTAGCATTTTTGAAGATAGTAGGCCAATAATAACCATCCCTTAGGATATTATGTATTGTTATCCTTTATGGGTGTTCACTTCCAAGATTCTCATGGAAAGTACTTAAGATCTCATTATCTTCCTCTTAAAAAACAATCTCAGGTATATACATTAATAATTATTCTTAAAGAGTACCCGATATTTGATTATGAAATGAGATACCTTGAGCCTTAGATATCTCCTTTACTCCCTAGTTAATCCTCTAGGATAAGTTGCATTGATTATTAAATGAATAATTTAATCATACCAATCATGGGGTTGAATTTTTTTTCTCTACCTACATGATACTTGGGATTAATATTGGCAATTAATTGAATTAGTCCTTAACACCTTACCAATTTAGCAATCTTAATTTCTAGGTCATATTATTGAAGTATATAAATCCATTTACCTTGTCTTTCCCCTATTTCACATTAGCTAAGCATGAACTTAGTGGTAGGATTTGGTATTATTGCATACACCTTATTTTTTAAGAATAAATGCTTGAATTTAATTACCGCCTTGACTAAAATACATGCCTACTTGTCAATCAAGGAATAATTTAACTCAAAAAATTTAAAATTGGTACTCATGAAAGCAATGGGATGATCACATACGTCTATCTTCTAAGTTAGGATAATTGTAATTTTATGGCCAGAAGAAAAGGAATAAAGATAGAAGTCTTTTGAAAAATTAGGGCTTAACAATATTGGTGCCTAGATTATTGCTTCTTTTATATCCTTGAAAGCCTTTTTGGTTTCTTCATTCTAGGTTATCTTGGTATCCTTATTCAACATGTCATTTAAAGGTCTCACAACCTCTACAAAACTAGAAATATAATTTCTCATAAAGTTGATCTTCCCAAAGAAATATTTCAATTCTTTTCTACTATTAGGGGGATTATACTTTAGATATGGCATCTACTCTATCAAGGTCTATAGAAATCCCCTCTTTAGTTATAACATGTCCTAAAAAATTTCCTTCAGTAACACACAATAATTTTCTTTGGATTGAGAGAAATTACATACCTTCTACACCTTTCAAATACCTATTGCAAGTGCATGATGTGGTCCATTCTATTTTTTTAAAAGATAATAATACCATCCATGTAAATGATAATGCACTTACCTATCAGCTCCTAAAAATCATGACCCATGACTCTCTAGAAGGTTACACCTAAATTTATCAGTCCAAAGGGCATCCTTTTGTAGGCAAAAGTACCCCACTTATTAGTGAATGCAATTTTTAATCTATCTTCCTTGTTCACAAACACTTGGTCATACCTTGACAAACCATCAAGAAAAGACATCATTGTAGAACCACTAACAGTTGGAATAACTTGATCAAGATAAGGCAAAGGATAGTTATCCATTTTAGATGCTCTATTTTTATTTCTAAAGTCTAAACACAATATGATTTCCCCATTCTTCTTCCTAAAGGGTACTAAGTTAAATACCCAAGTGGAGCGTCTAATGGAAAACACTATCTTGGCATCTAGTAGCTTCTTGACTTCTTTATAAATCAAATAGGGTTGATAGGTATTTGTTTCTACCTAAAAGTATTGCTAGCTTATTTTAGTGGTATGGTATGAGTAATGACTCTAGGATCAAATATCTTTAAGTCCTCATATGACCATGCTACAACATCTTTATTCTTGGTTAACAACTCTTTAGCTTTTATCAACTCTTCATTATTGGTGGTTGTACTAATATTCACTAGCTACGGTTGACCTTGTGTTCCTCTATCAAATTCTTTATAATCTTTCCCATTTACATTGGGAACCTTAACATTTTCAGCTAGTTTATCTATATCAAATAATCTTTCTAGGGAAATCATGCCCTTAGTAATTTTATTATCACTCAGTTACACAATTTTGTCATCAATGTTGTCTTTATCAAGAGCGTTTTCATTAGCTTCATCAATGATGTGAGCCTCAAATACCCTTGTACTATTAATGAAGTCTAAAATTTGTTGGTCATCACTAAATACCTATAAATAGTTGATATTATTAGGGATTAAGGGACATGGAACTAATTCAACACTAAGGCTTCCTAGTTTAGAGTCTTGGTTAGGCCTATGATTAACTGTAGATGAGGCTATCTCATCAATAAGTTGGTTTCCTTCCCTAAGAATTGAGACAATGTTGAAAGCATCAAAATACTCTATCAAGTCCAAAAATCTAAACTTATATTTCTTAAGGTAAGATAATTTACACTGGTACATGCTTCTATATTGATTAACAACTAATTCTAAGTTACCTTGAACCACCAATTCTTTAACCTTGTGCTTGATGGAAAATTGTAAACCTAAGATTAGAGATTCATACTCTGCCAGGTTGTTAGTGCATGAAAATTGGAGTTTGTAATAAGTACTAGATTCTTTCCTAACAATATTAATCAAGACAATTCTTACACCAGAACTAGACTTACACCTTGCACCATAATTTTTTTTCCATATTCCAAGCACAACATGAATATATTTAGAGTCACATACCTTATAGGTATTAAGAGTATAAACTCCTAACTTAGAATTATCCATGTTGACACTTTTATTTACAACATTGTACTCAGTGATCATATGTTTCATCTTAGGTTCTCTTTCAATTTGAATCTGATTTAGAACTCCCTTCCATGGAAGCCACATGTGTGAACAGTCAATAGACATGTAACCATTCAATGATCTAGTCCAATCCCTACTAAGAAACATCCCATAAGAATCAGGAATATCCACCACTTAGATGTCTATAAAATATTGTATCCTTGGCTCAACTTCAAGATGAATGTGAGCATTCAATAATTATCTAATTAATTTCACCCTAGATTTATCTAATTGAGTAACAAACCTATCAGATTTAATTGGAGTCAAACCTAACTACTCACAAATTCCTTTAGGCATGATGTTAGCAGAAGCACCTAAATATAACAAACAATTATGTAAATTCTTACCAAAAATCTTGACTTTAAGCAAGAAAGGTGGAACATATGCTTTGTTTTTATACATAGAAACATTGGCATTTGTAGCCTTGGGTGATTTACTAGGTTTCTTAGATAAAGATTCAAGTTAAAAATATCTTTACTCAGTTATTTGAGTTAGCTCATGCAGTGTGATGTTAGGCTTAATCCTTTTAATGTCCTCAACTTTATTGTACCCACCCTTAGTATAAATACTAGATGAATCAACGTTAGTCTTAAAGGTACTTCCCTTCAGAGGCTCAGGACTATTGTCAGTTGTAGGATCAGGAGGAGTGTCAAAATTATTTGGAGTAGAGGTTTTTGAAGGCTATTTTTGTTCTCTATTTCTTAGAGGATAGGTTTTATTCAAACACTACTTAAAATCATGCACCTCTTCAGGTTCATTCTCTTTTTGGAATGGGAAGTCAAAGGTTTCCACCATCAGGGGTGTATCAACAAACTTAGATGACTTTGAAGATTTTGGAAGTACCTACAAAATTATCTCTATTAGAGCCATTTTAAGGTGTATTTAACTCATCCTAAAACAACTCAAAAGCATTACAAAATTCAAACAATCTAACTCACCATGCTTAGAAGTATTGTGAACCCTATAATATGTAGTTAGTACAACATCATAAATATTAATCTCAGGGTTATTATTACTTGATGATGACTCATTATTGTTATTATTATCATTACAAAACTAGTTGTTAGGTATATTAAACCTTTGATATGAATAATTCCTATTAGAGTTCTCCCTAGTATTGCCTACTTACTTTTGTAACTAAAGGAAGTTAGTAATAAGCTTTTGAACCATCTTAAGTATGGATTCATTCTCATTCTTTGGTGCCTCTAAGTTATAAACTTGATTACTATTACTAGTTATCAACATCAAAGCTCTTCATTCCTATGGATGAAATCCATTTGTAGCATTATTAAAAAATACCAATATTTGGCCAAGATGTGCATGGCTTAATGGTAATTAGTTCAATACTAGTGTTTGATTTAAATTAGACACATTCTGATTGGCATTATGAATGACAATCAGTGCAAATAAATTAGGGTTGACATTTTGGATGGCATATGCAAGATGACCTTGAGGCTACATTTGATCATTGATTGTTATAGCTTCAACATAGGTTAGGGCCAATGTGTTTATGACTCCAACAGACCCTTTAAGAAAAACATAAGTCATGGGGTCCAAAGCATCCTTATAAATTTATAAAGATAATGCTTCATTAGGTCTATAAGGATCTATGGTTCTACTGAACATCTTCTATAATCTAGTGTTAAAGGCTTTAATGGTCTCACTAGAATATCTTTTAATAGTGGTGAATTATTAATACATAATGCAAGGACTAATGATTTTACCAAATTTATCAATAAAGATACTGTTAAAATCATTCCAACTAGTGATATATTTCTCTGGAAGGTTAAAAGACCATTCATCTATAGAATATTTGAAAGTAAATGGAAACAATCTACATGCTACATCTTCATGAACTACATCCAACAATCTTAAAGAAACTTTGAAATATTTAATATATTCTTCAGCTATGATAACACCATTAGGAATAAAATATGGTAAATATTTTTTAGGGTTTCTAGGCATATCATATACTTGACTAAGCACATTGATGGAAGATCCAACCAACCAAGACATACATTGATAAATATTAAACATAGGAGTGCTTTGAACAGGTGAAGTAGGCCAAGATTTAGAAACCCTTTCCTTACCTTTATCTACTCTTTCTTTCCTATGATCTTCTAATGAGAGGAGAGGTAATCTTGATTCATACCTTGACCTAGTCTTGATCCTTGGTAGTTCCATCTTGTAAACATTAATTACTATATAAAATATGACTTAAAACCCTTATCTTTGTAAAGATGAATGATAATTACTTCAATTCTTACAAATATGAGTTGATTTTCACATTTAAGATTCCTAAGTTAGGTAAAATTTGTATAAATTCATGTAGATCCCTTCAAAGAACAACTATATTTGACTACATAAGCTAAAAGATATATCTAAACTTGAGAATTTTAATGATATTTATATTTCTAAGTCTAAATAAACATACATTTGCAAAAAATCAATCAATATTTGAATAAATTTACCATCACTAACTTAGAATAAGAAAGATTTATAGAGTTCAAGTTATCTTCACATATATTTACCATGAATCTTCAAAGAATACATATCTTCAACTAAATGAGCCTAAATATTGGTCTTAAACCACATGTAATAATGAAATTTACATAATTATGCTAATAGAAACACAAATATGCAAATAATTCATTGATCATTGAATAAAATTCACTAAAATTAGCAAAGACATCACAACTTTACAAAGATTTAACTATCACCCTCCTTCTAGCGCCAACAAAATGCATTCCCTGTTGATGCATGTGAGTGTATCACAGGTAGTTCTAATTGTTTAAAAAACACTACTTATTTTTAAATTCAGAGAATCCAATGCATGAGTTGCAGGTTGTGATAGTCTTATTACCTTTGGTGGAATAATGATAGAGTAAGTGAACTATTTCACAATATTTATAAAGTTTGGTTGTTAGGAGAAAGTGTGGCCTGATAGTTAATCTTTATTAAAATAAAAGTGATCTTAACTAAGTGAAGTGAAATATGCTCAAAGAACTAAAAATAATATCTAAGATAAAGTGAATATTTATAATGAAGCTATTCCAAAGTGAATTAATCAAAAAATAAGCAAAAGGAAGGGTAAGATAGAGAAGGAACACAATGATGTTGTTGATCTTCATCCTAGACATAATGATAAAGTTAAAAAATCATCCAAATATGCACTTAAAACCAATATATGAAGTGAAATAGATTAACATCAAAGCACATCACATATCAAGCAAGCACATAAGGAAGTAAAAGAAAGCAAATAAGATCAAGATAGACTTTAGAAATTTACCCCTATAAGCAAATAACATTATCACATCTATAAGTGAAGCATAAAAAGCAAAATAAACATTAGAACTTTTAGTCAACCTATCATTATCATAAGTTAACAATGTTGCATGTGGTAAATGCACATCAAGATTAATAAGAACTATCAAATCTGAATTACAAACCAGATAATTAAGAGAGAAGCCATAATGACAATTCACACAAATAAATGAGACAAACTTTTCAAAATTCCCTATTTGCATTAATTTCTCCAAAATTAGTACACAATATTCTTTCTCAAAAATCCCCTTATTTACAATTGACAATACCCTTTATATAAAAACTAAGGAGGCATGTTGGTTAGTTATGTCAAATTATAATTATATAGTTATCCTTTACAACTTTATAGAGAAAAAGGCACTTTCTAAAAAACTGGCCTATGGGTAATTGTTATAGCTTGGAATTGCACCCTTATGAGAGAGTTCTTCAGGGTCCCTCACTTCCATATATAATCATGGGGGCAACCTTGGGATGTGGGTATCCTATGGTGAGGTTGAACCTCTAGGTTTTTTATGAGGCTAGTTCCTTAGGTGCTTCACTTCAGCTCTTGATCTCACACTAAAATATACTATCTACTAAGGAAAAGGGGTAGGAGGATGACTAAAAATAAAATATAAGATAAGTAAGGTGATACACCAAAATAAGTGATCCACTTAGTCTAGGAAAAGAGCCAACTACTGATGAATCCAAACAGGACACATGATATTTTGGTTTTGTCTCAAGGCCATAGGTATGGAGCTTTTACATGGAGGTTGGAGAGAAGCCATACACTTTTAATGATAACAAAATAGGTATAAGGTAGACACTATGAATTCATAACACTTCAAAAGATCTTGACACATAGACACTTCATGCAATCCTACACAAAACTGAGAGGACTAAAAGTAAGGTGTTGGAAGAAATTGTAGGTGATGAATAACAATCATACATTCTACAAAATGAAACCAAATGTGTACACTTGTTTTAACCAAAAATATACAAATCTTCCTTGTATTTCTTCAAAAGAGTCTTTTACAAAGCAATTCCTACAAAGTAATTCTATCACCAATCCAGGGATCATTTGCTTGGCTTCAAGGCCTCTCTCTCTATATATATATATAGAAAAGGGGAAAGAGAGAAGGGGAAGAGAGAAGAAGTCACTGATGGTAGGAACTCTAACATTGTAATTTCTTGTTCACCCTAAATTCACCACTCAAGATCAGCTAACAATCCTCTTGAGCCCCTCCCATCTTTTTGACTTTCTTTGGCACATCTAAAAAATCATATTGTCAGTAACTAAAATGTTTCTTCTTGGCATGATGCATTTAAGTGTCAAAAGATGATTACAAGTAGTGAACCATGGTAGATGAGAGCCGTCATAACTTATAGTTAATATCCACTCAGACTCTCCCATATTTATTGAACATCTTTGTGTCACTTGTCCTTTACTGATTGACCCTTTCTACTCTAGTTATGCCATGTGGTAGCCTTCCATTCATTGCATCATGATTCTTGCATTGCTAAACCAAGTTTAATTTAAACCCTTGGAGAATCTTAATTTACTCTATGTAGAGTAATTTGAGTTCTTTGGCCTCTCTAACTTTGAACTTTCCTAGATCCTTCATTTATAAATCTTTTTAATTAGAGTACTTGGAGAAACCTGATTTACTCTATGTAGAGTAATTCGGGTTCTCTAAGCCTACTTACTTCAAGCTTGTCCATCTTGAAGTCTTCTCATTTTATTATTTCCCAAGCCTTAATACTTTAGGCTTTTCAAACCTGATTACTTCCAATGGTTAGTTGTTTATCCTGATTTTGATGTCTATTGGCCCATCATTTCCTTTGGACACTTGGTCTCGGGTTTCCTTCTCAACTTATTTTTTTCAGTCAAATATCTTGAAAGAATTTCTTTGGATAATTTTTCTAAAGGAATTCCTTCAAGATTTTTGTCCATGTCTGTCTTTGAAATTACCCTTTGGGATTTTCAAAATGGACTTTATTGAAGGGTAAGAGACCCTTCGAGCTTTTAGCATGTCCCTTCAGATTCCCATGAATGATATTCCTAAAGGGAAAGATACCCTTTAGGAAATTTGAAATGGTCCCTTTGAAGGGTAACACACCCTTTGAGAAAATTATAACTGTCCACTTGGAGATGAAAAATCCCTTCAAAAAATTTGAAGTGTACCTTTAGAAAAGTTGACTTGTCCCTTTTTCCCTAAAAATCCCCTTCAGATTTTGAAGGTACCCTTTATTTTTTTTTGAAAAATACTCATCCCTTGAATAACCCAAGAAGTACCATTTTTCAATACCAAATCAGGTTTGTCAAGCCCCTTTACTTATTTCAAGATTCTGACTACTCAAAACTTATGAAGTAATCAAGTAGTGCCCTTTGGAGAACCCAAAATACACTATCTATGAGTAATTTGGGTTTGTAAACCCAAATTCATTCTACTTATAAAACGTTTAGAAGCTAAGCACTATTGGAAACCCAACTTACACTGTGCCTTGAAAAACTTGAAGTTTTCACTACTAGAAAAACCTAAGTCCTCCCAAAGACTTACCATTTTATTTCTTGAAAGCTCCTTTTTTCATACTTAGGCAAACTTTGATATGTGGGCCAAAAAATGGCCAAGATTTTTGGTGATTCATAGGGAAGCATTCTTGCTATGCTTGAGAACCCAACTCATTTTAATTATTTGATTCATTGGGCATGGAGTCACTACTTTTGAACAAAGCTGGCTTTATTTGGAAAAATACCTTAAAGCAACAATAACAATCAAAATGAAACAAACTATGCCCAAAGCACTTAGGGAAGGAAAACTCAACTGAAATGAATGTGCATAAGGCACTTAGAGAAAAACATAAAAAGCTATACAAAATGTACAATAACATACAATGGCTACAAAATCTTCTAATAACATGGATTTAGATGAATCCCATTGATTGGATGGGTAACACCTCCCCATATAGTTGGGTGAGATGAAAAATGTTGTGCTATTTGCATATATGAATCAAATAAGGGCCACTCCACAAGTTGTCAAACTTGGTATGGTTTCCTGGTTTGGCCTTTTTTGAGTTCCATTTGAGGACCAAGTCTCCTTCCTTAAAATTCCTTATTTTAGCTCTCTTAGCAAAAGCTCTTTTGACCTAAGCTTGATGTGCCTCCAACATCTTCATTGCAAGTTCCGTTATCTCCTTGAGCTCTATGAGTTTTTCCAATCTCACATTCATGGGTTCATCTTCTAGCAGCTCCAGCTGTGGGCTAGCTCTAATGTAGGTAGCTCAAGGGAAATGGGTATCTTGGACTCCCTTCCATATACTAGAACATATGGAGAATTGATAACAATAGATTTAGGATTTACCTGGTTAACCCATAAGGCTATCTTTAACTTGGTGTACCACATCCTCAAATTCTCCTCCATGGTCCTCTTGATGATCCTCAACAAATTTTTATTTGTGGACTCAACCAGTCTATTTCCTTGAGGATAATAATTTGAGGAAGTGTTGAGGTAGATGCCCATTTTGAGATCCCATTCACTTGTTTTCAAACCAAGGAAATCCAGTGCATTATCAGATATGATAGTGGATGTAATACCAAACCTAGTCAACATGCTTTCATAAAAATCTAAGATTTCACCCACTTATGCCCTACACTTGATGTGGGGTTGATCATACCAATGAAATCCAAACCCCACTACATGAATGGTTGTTCCACTTGAATCAGGTTGAGAGGGAAAGTTGCTAACCTTTTCTTACCTATGAAAAGAGCACATTCTTGACACCTCCTCACCCATGCATAATCATCCTTAAAGAGGTTAGGCTAGTAGTAACCATCCCTCATGATATTTTCTATAGTAGTTCTTGGAGAAAAATTACCTCTTATAGACCCATCATGGAAATGCACCAAAAGCTTGGCTATTTTATCATCATATATTCACCTTAGGATTACTCCATTGAGGTCTCTTCTAAACAAAACCCCATTAACTAAAGCATAAGGTATGGACTGAACTCTGAAATACCTTCTTTTTGTTTTCTCCATACTTTGAGGGCACTCACCTTTTATCAAAAAGTGCATCATATCATGGAGCTAACTAGTGTGAGGTGGAGGTGCATATGCTTGTAGGTTATCTTGTGTTATCAAGATGACCTCTTTGTCTTCATGAAGGTCATCAACAATATGCTCGCATAAGCCTTTACCTCTTAATAGCTTAGAGATCTTGATCTCCACATCATGCTCTATGACTTTAGTAATCTAACCAACTCTTTTTTCACTCAAATCCTTGTTAAGAAGGAAGTCTCTTACCCTAAAATGAGACACCATAAGGTGGATTTTTTTGTTGGATAGCATTGGCCTAAAATTCTTGAGACTCTTTACTACTGCAAGGAATTGATTTTCTATAAATGTATACCTCACCTCATACTCTTCAAGCCCCTAACTAAAAAATGCTAATGACTGCTCAAGTCCTTCACCATTTCTTTGCATCAACATAGTTGATATATTATTTATGTTGGTAAAATCATACAATATGAAGTCCCTTGAGAAATCAAGATTCATAAGTGTGGGTGCTTGAGTGATGGCTTACTTGATAGCTTCAAAGGCTGACTTGCCTTCATTTGACCAGGTGAACACTTGGTTCTTTTTCAGCATAGAAGTGATGGGTTTGACCAAACTTGCAAAACTGGGGATAAATCTTCTCACAAAATTTATCTTTCCAAGGAAACTTTGGAGTCCCTTCTTATGTTTTGGCAAGGATAAAGCCAAGATGGCACTTATTCTCTTAGGATCAATGGAAAACCCTTCTTTTGAGATGATGTGGCCTAATAACTTGACTTCATACATGGAAAACACACACTTCTTAGGATTCAATGAAATCCCATACTCTTTACACCTTTCAAAAATCATCCTTAGATGGTTCATATGTTCACTGACATTCTTGGAGAAAACTATGATGTCATCCAAGTAAACCAGCACCATTTGGTTTAGCAGCCCCTAAAAGGCCATGTCCATGGCTCTTTAGAAAGTTGTGCCAACATTTGATAAGCCAAAAGGCATTTTTTGATAAGAATACATGACCCATTTTGTGGTGAAGACATTCTTGTACTAGTCTTCATCTTTCACCCAAATTTGGTTATAGGCAAAAAATCCATCCAACAAAGAGAAGCATTTTGACCTTGCAACTACTTGGAGAAGTTTCTCCATGGATGACATAGGGTAGTGATCCTTAAGGAGACTTTGTTCAAATATTTTAAGTCTACATAAAGCCTAATCTCCCCACTCTTTTTTCTTATAGGCACCAAGTTGGCTACCCATGATGAAGGCTTGATGGGAAAAATTATCTTGGACCCGATCAACTTGGTTAGCTCTTTCCTCATTAGCTCTTTAATATTGGTGTTAATGGGCCTTTGCTTTTACCTCACATGCTTGTCGTTGACCTCTAACTCTATGGTATGCTAAGCTAACTTAGGATCAAAACCTTTTAGGTTGCTTTCCCAAGTAAAAATGTCTACATACTCTTGGCAAAGTGTTATGAAAGCATGCCTCTCAGCTTTGTTGCTTACCTTCCCAAGCTTAAGAAGATTGTACTTGAAGATGAGGACTCTCTCATATTTTTATTCATCAATTGATATTACTACCTCATCTTTCCTCATATGGTCTCCTTCATGAAAAAGGCCCTCAAGTGTAACTAGCCCCTTGGGAATTTTTTTCAACTTTATCTAAACACTATGATTCTCATATTGATGCTATAATTTATCTTGGTTGGAGGAGAACTTAGCTTCCTACTGTAAGAAACAAGAAATTTGCTTGTCACTCTCAAAAACTTAATAGTGGGCTTCATTATTTGGCATTGATGGCCTCACCACTACCTTGACCTATGGCCAAAACTTAGCTTCTTTTAGCTCATTTGGAATGTCAAATTGATCTCCCATGGCTACCATCCTATCAGCACATTGGTTTTGATTTCTTGGGATAGGTTGAATGCCAAAGGCCTCAAAATATTTAATTAGGTCCCACACTCAATTTTTATAGGACCTCATCAAAGAATTATTTGTAATTTTTAGGCCTCTAACTTGGTTTACTATGAGTTTTCTATCCCCATAAACCTGTAGTAGTTTGATTACTATTTTATTGGCCCATTGAATACCATAGATCAAGCCTTCATATTCTATTGCATTTTAAAACCAATTGAAATGGAACCTAAAGGAAGAGAAAATATTATTACCCAAAGGGGAAACCAACATTGCCCCAGTACCTATACCATTTTTGCTTCTTAAGCCATCAAAGAATAACTTCCATAAACCATTGGAGTCTTATTTACATCCAATTAGGGAAGACATGGGCTGATTCTCTTCATGTAGCAGATAGACACCCATGTCTCTTTCCTCAACACCTTCTAAATGGTTTAAATTTTGGTTGTCTCCCCATATCTCATCCAAGAACAAGTTGGGAACCTCTTCAGGATGAGTGTTTAGCTCCTATCCAATTGTAAACTCATCCTCATCAAAGATAGTATAATTAAGGTTTATGTTATCTAGTTGATGGGGTTCAATGTGGAATTGTGTAATGGGTTCAGCCTTGATTGAGACCTTAGTCCCATACCTTGTTTTGAATTCCATGTAAGACCAATCTACTACAAGGTAACCCCCAATATTGGTTATGAACTCTCTATAAAGACATAATACAAAGCAAAGAGTGACATCTAGGATCATCATGTCTTACACCACAGACATGCTAGGACAAGCATGCAAAGTTAAGCTCAAATTCTTGATGATACTTGATGGTTTTTTAGAAGAACTATCAAGCTACATGACTCCATTGGTGTGAAGCTGATACTTGAGGTTTAGTTGGTCAAAAATAGACTTTGACATGAGTAAGGTGTTGCCCTCACTATCCACTAAGTAGTTATGCACCAAGGAGTCACTGATGATTAATGAGATGTAGAATGGGGGGGACTTGGTTATACTACTTGAACTTTTTCCCAAAGGACTCTTGACTACATTGGTGAAAACTTTAGCTTCCTTGTATTTGTAGAAACACTCATCCTAGATCAACCTTCCTAAAGAATGTCTACTTGGCTGGGCATGGAAAGTATGTCCCACATTGGTATACTCACATTGGATTTATTCATTTGCTTCATAATATTTATTGGCATAACCCCAACCTTTGCCTAGTTTTGGGAGTAACTTCTTTTGTCTTTGTCAGTGAAGGAGTGGTGATAAGAGGTTCTTTAAAGATTCTTGATTGTCACCCATTTTCCTTCTCTTAAACCTTGTGTTCACTGAGACTAGGGTGTGGGCCAAACTAGGAGTATCCTACTGATTGGATGCATAACACTCCTCTTAATCACTGATGACCATTAAGGCTTCCAGATGGTTTGACCCTTGATTTGAGCCTTGTTCTTTTTAGGGGTTACTCTTGCTTTATTACTATGGGCACCTCTATGCTTTGGTCCATAAGAGATTAGATATATCTGTAAGCAACAACCTACTGCCATTGATCATTGAACACTTGGTTGGAGCCATTAGTTGGGATAATGTGTTTTCCAAAAGAATGATTCCAAAGCATTTTTCCTTCAACCTCTTGAGCCACATTATTGTAAATTGGGACTAAAGATTTGGAAAGGCCTATAGCATTTGGATTATAATTATGCTTCCTAGCATAGTTAGGCTACCCCTATCCTTAGAAACCTCTTTTGTAAGGTGCCCTATTAGCTTGATAAGGCTTATTGTAAGCTTGCTATCTCTTGACATTAACCACATCATTACCCAAGGATTTGAGCATGCTTTTCAATTCCAAGTAATTCTTATGCTCTTGGGAGTCATTAGATCCACTAGTAGAAGCCTTCACTTACTTAGGTGAAGGCACAATAATAATTTTTGGCATTGGAATTATAACATCAAATGGAGGAATAACTATAGGAGGTGGTCTGATTTTTGGAAAAAGAGGCATTAGGGGTCTAAAAGTAAGCTTTCTAGCCTAAACTAAGCAATTTTATACCTTGATGGTCACTTTATATACATATGGTACTATGTCTCCTCCTATAGACTGAATCATTATAGCTATGTCATTGTTGAGAGCCTTCAAATAATACAAGAAATTAAAGTTTTAATATGGTCTAACATCTACTATAATTCTATCCCATGCCTTCTAAAATCTCATATTGAAGTCTTGCATGACTTCATGAGGAGCTCTCTTGATTATGGTTAGATGCTTTGTGAGTGATAGATGATCAGTCTTATCTATAAATCTTTTACATAGGGATATTCCTATCTCATCCCATGAATGGATAGAATTAGGATTTAGGCCCCTATACAAGTCTGATGCCTTTAATTTAAAAGATACAACCAATATCCTAACAACCACATTTTCCACTATGATATTGTGAATGTTGTAAAAGTTAGCTATGTCCATTATGTGCTTAGTGGGAGTTACAGCTTGGTCTCCTATGTAATAAAGAAAACTTTTGAGGGATATTACTGGCATAAGATCATATTGTGGTAAGTTAAAAGGGCTTTGGCCACTAAATCCCACAAAATATCTTTAGGGAATCATGGTAGCAAGAAGGGCTGATAAATATCTTCTTGCATAAGTATACTTAATGACTAGTTTAGGAGGATAGCTTCTTACGTAAGGGTGAGTATAGGTGAACCTTAACCTTCTTTTTGATTTCAAAGGTAATTCAACAAACTCAAAAGGAATACTTTTAGAATTTGATCTTGTAGTCACCTTTGGCATGAAAGATAGCTACTGCTCTACCACCAGATAGCTGGGTGTTCTTTGAAGTCACCAGATGTTGAAGGATGAATGCTACCACTATTTTAAAATGATCAAAACAACATAACATTTGACCAATATTTCATGAAAATGAAAATTAAATGGTAGTGGTACCACTAGGCATGCCAAAACTATTATAGCTTGGAATTGTACCCTTATGAGAGAGTTCTTTAAGGTCCCTCACTTTTAGCTATAAGCATGGGGGAAACCTTAAGATGTGGGTATCCTATGGTGAGGTTGAATGTATAGGTTTTTTATTAGGCTAGTTCCTTAGGTGCTTCACTTTAGCTCTTGATATCACACTTAAATCTATTATCTACTAAGGAAAAAGGGTAGGAGGATGGTTGAAAAAAATCTAAGCTAATGGAGGTGATGCACCAAAATAAGTGATCCACTTGGTCTGGGAAAAGAGCCAACTATTAATGAATCCAAATAGGAAATAGGGTATTATGGTTCTATCTCAAGGCCATAGGTATGGATATTTTGCATGAAAGTTAGAGAGAAGCCTTACACTTTTAAGGATAATAAAATAGGTCTGAGGGAGACACTATGAACTAGTAACACTTTAAAGGAGCTTGACAAAGAAACACTTCACACAATCTTACACAAAATTGAGGTGACTAAAAGTAAGGTTCTGGAATAAATCACATGTGATGAATAACAATCATACATTATACAAAATCAAACTAAATGTGTACACTTATTTTAACCAAAAATAGAAAATTCGTCCTTGTATTACTTCAAAAGAGTCTTTTACAAAGTGATTCCTGTAGAGTAATTCTATTACTAATCTAGGGATCATTTTCTTTGATTTAAGTCCTCTCTCTCTCTCTCTATATATATATATATATATATATAATGGGAAAGAGAGAAGGGGAAGAGAGAATAATTCATCGATGGTAGGAACTCTAACATTGCACTTTCTTGTTCTCCCTAAATTTCTTGCTCAGAATCACTAGACAATCCTCTCGAGCCTGTCCCATATTTTTGAATTTCTCTGGTGTATCTAAAAAGTCATGTTATGAGAAATTAAAATTTTTATTCTTGGTATGATGCATTTAAACATCGAATGGTGATTGTGGGTAGTGAACCATGGTAGATGACAACCTTCATAACTTCTAGCTACTAGCCACTCAGACTCTCCCATGTTTATTAAACATCCTTGTGCCACTTTCCCTTTATTGATTGGCCCTTTCTACTCTAGTTACACCACATGGTAGCCTTCCATTCATTTTATCATGATTCTCAAGTTGCTAGACCAAGCTTATGTCGAACCTTTAGAGAATCCTGATTTACTCTATGTAGAGTAATTCAGGTTCTTTAGCCTCCCAACTTTGAACTTTCTCAGATCTTTCATTTATAAAGACTTTTAAGTAGAGTACTTGGAGAAACCTAATTTACTCTATGCAAAGTAATTCAAGTTTTCTAAGCCTACTTACTTTGGGCTTGTCCATCTTTAAGTCTTCTCATTTTTCTATTTCCCAAGCCATAAGACTTTGAGCTTTTCAAACTCGATTACTTCCAATGACTAGTCACTTATCCTAATTTTGACATCCATTGGCCTATCAATTCCTTTGGACACTTGGTCTCAGGATTTCTTCTTAGATTATTTATTTTAGGCAAATCTCCTAAAGTATTTTCTTTAAATAATTTGTCCAAAGGAATTCCTTTAGATTTTTTGTCCACATTTGTCTTTGAAATTACCCTTTGGGATTTTCATAATGGACTTTCCTAAAGGGTAAGATACCATTTGGGATTTCTACATGTCCCTTCAGACTCCTATGAATGATCCTCCTAAAGGGAAAGATACCCTTTTATAATTTTGAAATGGTCCCTCAGAAGGGTAACATATCCTTTGAGAAAATTGTAACTGTCTACTTGGAGAAGAAAAAGACCTTCAAAAAAGTTGAAGTGTACCTTCAAAAAGGTTGATTGGTCCCTTTTGCCCTAAAAATCCCCTTCATATTTTGAAAGTCCCCTTTGTTTTTTTTTGAAAAAGACTCATCCCTTGAAGAACCTAAGAAGCACCATTTTTCAAGATCAAATTAGGTTTATCAAGTCCCTTTACTTATTTTGGGATTTTGACTACTTATAACTTATGAAGTAATCAAGTAGTGCCCTTTAGAGAACCTAAAATACATTATCTATGAGAAATTTAGGTTTATAAACCTAAATTACTTCTACTTATAAAATATTTAGAAGCTAAGCATTATTGGAAACCTGATTTTCATTGTGCCTTCAAAAACCTGAAGTGGTCACTACTAAAAAACCTATAGTCCTACCAAAGACTTACCATTTTCTTGAATGAAAGATCCCCTTTCATACTTAGGCAAACTTTGATATGTGGGAAAAAAAATGGCCAATATTAATGTGTTTTACAAGTCACACATACCTTTACAAAATAATATTATCTTTTCAAATTATTATACAAGTTAAGCTATAAAAGGAATATTCCTAAATCGACTAGCTTGGACTTAAGATCCCTTTGATGTTAAAGTGCCCTATTGATACTATTGCAATATCTTTATTTCCTTATCATTTTTCTCATATATCAACTTAAAATTGATAATAGGATCCATGAAGAGTCCATCGTCTTGATCTACTAGGTCTCTGAAGTATTTGTCATCTTTTTCCATGGATTTTTTAACACTCCTTGCATTCCTTATCCTTTCTTTAGCATTCAAGATCATGTCTAAGATTTTACTATTGTTAGCCCTAGTCCTTCCTTGGCTATGGTTTCTTCATACATGACTTGAATAACTCTTAAATTGAATTCTTCATCGATGATTAGACACATGAGGTTGAGTGAAGTTAGGTTAGTGATCATTCTCCCAAGTATCTGCTTCATCCTACTTATTAGTTGCTTGCTATCTTCATGAATGCCCTCCAAGTTCTTGGACCATTTGTTCAGACCCTTGATCTTATCTACCAAAATTTCCATGGCTATATTTAGGTGAGCCAAGCTAATTGTTTCAAATCTAGGAATTTGATCCTCTGTTAGGATACTAATCAAATCCTTTACTTTGCTACTTGAGTTCTGCCATTGGTGGATTAGATTCATAGCCACATTACTCTGTTGTCTCACCACATTATTTTTGGATTTATTTTCTTTTAAAGAGTTGAATATATCAAACAAATATGCTTTAAACATTTTTATCATGGCTTCTCAGAATGACAAGACAACCTATTTTTCCAAATTCTCTTTTTGTTGTTATAAACCCTTAATGGTTGCCTATAACTATTTTGATTACGGTTTTGACAAATCCAAGACATTCTCCTCAAAAATAGGGTTGTTTAGGATTTTTTCCTACCATTGGAGTTAGACAAGTTACAGGTTCTACCTTCTGATAAGTGTTCTCCTCACCACCTATCATAACCTTCTTCTCTATTATTCTCTACAATCTAGTTATCTTTGGGTTAAAATTGACACCAATTGAGGATTATGTTACCTATGGTGTATGGATCTTCATTTGTGCTCCCTTAGTTCTCTCAATGTAGCTAATATTATTTCATCTTCCTTTTGCAGAGCCATAATCCATGGCTTGATCTCTTCATGCACAAGGATGTTTATGGCTTGCATTATAGCCCAAGGATCGTGCCTAGTGGGGACTTTCTACAATTTAGGTCCATAAATGAACCATTATGGATAACTAGTCCATAAATCAGGTCTTCTTCACTAAATAAATTGACTTCACTCAAAGGATGAGTGAAAGTCACTTTAGGATTCTTGGTCTTTACTAGAATAATGACTAGTTTAGCCTTTCTCTTGATGGTATCCACATGAACTAAGTACAATACTACCTTCCCCTTTTCTTCTTTGGTCTCTTCAATTTGAGATTATTCATCATCTAATTCATAAGCTAGTGATAAAATTTTGAGTGCATATTTTGTAGTCTCATCAGGGTCCAATGCTATCATGTGTACCTCTTCCTCAAGTAATTCTTGTTTTTTTGCCTTGGTTAAAGATGATGCAATCTAATTAGGACTTATTTCCTCTAGTCTCTACTCAATATGTGTCCCAAGTTTGTGATCTACTGATGGTTGAGTTGATGGAGGTCTAATAGGTGCACTACTCAATAAATCATACCACCTAGGCGTAAGTTGCCACCTATAATCTCCCTTTTAGTTCCTCTCCAGTCTAGGCTTAGGTTTAAGGTTATGCTCTTTCAAGATCTTTATGACCTCAAATTAGTTGGATGCCTTGGTATAAATGGGATCATAAGCACCAACCTGATGATCATAGGGCACACTTAGAATATTTTTGAGCCCTAAATGCCCCTTGATCCTCCCATAAGGGTCCCACTATTTTATCTCATTTATTTGCAAGTTGAAAGAAGCCTGTGTTTAGTGGTTGCCTTAACATTGTCCCATTATTTGAAAATTCTTCTCCCAATTATTATGGGGAAAATATGGAGGAGTCCTTTTCTCTTGGTCTTACAAACACCATCTATACCATGAAATAGCTAATAAACCACTTCTTATTTTTCTAGTCTATTTGTTCAATAGATGGGTAACTTGAGTGGAGTATATTGGGTCCCTTCAATTCTAATAACTATACAATCTAGGTATAACTATATATCATCCATAGCTTGAACATAATTCTTGATGAGTGGGTTGACTCTCTCCATGGGATGCCTAGTGATGGATTCACTAAGGGATGGATAGACACAATCACATATGAATTCAATGTGATCCCTATACTTGAATATGTAAATCTTGGAATATTATTGTGAAACTATTTATGTTCCACAAAGTAACCATTCCCTTTGATTTGGGATGTTGGTAGTGGCATAGAGAGCATCCAAGAGATATGGCATCATGTAAAAATGAGTTTTCTTCTTCTTTTTAATGGCATAGATATGCCTACTCAAAAAATGCTAATAATTTCACCTAGGGGAGGGGTAATATGTTTCTCAACCATGAAATAGATAATTTGTAGATAGACATAATCAACATAGGTTATGGTGCCATTTTCACATAGTTTGTTCAACATTGTCATAATCATCTTTATTCCTAGTTTGAATTGGCTAATTGGGATGTTCTTGCTGAAGTCTGAAAAGACTTGGTTTCCAAAATACAACCACATGGATAAGATTTTATTTAAATCATGATCTTTAGCCCATATATTGATATAAGGTAGGTCAATCTATGGGTTGGGAAGTTTAGAATAATTCTCAAAGGCTATAATAGAGATACATACCACATTTCTATGATTGTGTTCATTAATTATCCAACCTTTATCTATTTTAACATCCTTAAAATTTAGAGAAAGGACATAGATATAATGAATTACCTCAAGTTTTACTTCCACATAGTGGAAACTAGTCATTTGGATTAAAACTATGTCATAATACAACCTCTTGGCAGACACGTTCTTCTCCTCATGGGTGATGGGCTACTAGTTCTCAATGGTCCAAATTAGTTTTGACCAATTGTTATCTCCTATATTTAAAGAAGTGGGGTTGAAATTAGTGTCTTTAAAAACCACTCCTTCTACATCTAAATTCAAATATAGGTCCACATCCTCCTTTGAGGCACCCATCCACACTATCATGGTCACAATTTTGATCAAACTACTCACTAATGGTCTTTAATTCAACTTTAGACTAAATTATCTTTGCATAGATGATATCATAATTCTCCTTAGCTTGATTTTAATGATCATAGAGTTAAATTAGGGATTCCATATATGCTAGGTTTTTTTTGTAGTTTAGGTAGGTTTGCATAGAGTTTTAATGGTGGCCATAGAGTTTGAATTAAGAGATTCATGACTTAAATTTGCATTTAGATCTTATATTTAATGATGGCCAAGTGACTTAAATACATGATCTAAATGCAAATTTAAGTCATGAGATCTCTAAATCTGACTTGGCACTTAGGTGGCCTTATAATGTCACAAAACTCATTATTATTTAAAAAGTGACCATTTATCCTTTAAGACACATGTCAACATCTCATTGGGTCTCGACTTGTTGAAAAGTCTACCTCACCTTACACCATTGATTTGGATCTAAGAGATTGAACACTATTGGTCAATTTTATGCTTGGTATTTTAGATTATGCCATGTGTCACTTTCATGGGACTTCTCTGTGCTTCCAACTACCATTTTCCTGCAGGGCCAATTTTTTTGCACCATGTGGCAGCTTCTCATTCATGTTTGGGCTCTTTGAAAAATCAAATTTCAATATGCATCATTAGATCATGGTTACATAGATCAACATACAACATTGATCTGAATCCTTTGGGTTATATCCTTTGCTCCATGAGCCATTAATTTTATATCTCAAGTTATGTGATGGTGACATTTATCACCCTCTCACTCTTTTTGGGGATTAGTTAAAGTTTTGATTTAATGTTCACTGTTGATCAGAATGTGTACGTTTGGCTGCATACCATCGATCTTCAAGAAAGTGATCTAATTTTAACTATCCATTACAAGCATGAAACTTGTCATCTTTAAATTTTATCATAGGGATTTTTGGAATTTTGACCTTACTACATGATGTTAGATTTTATTTGAGTAGATCAACGTGTATAATTAGATTTCAATCTGTGGATTTGGATGTGATTGGTTTCTTTGTTTACTTGTAAGATCTTTGACTCACTGATACCTTTTTCACTATAGGATCATCCTTGCCCACTTAAATGTGAATCATCAATCTAGGTGCTTAAATTTTAACTTTATATGGGTCCCTGTGAAGCATATATCTTTTACTTGAGCCTTGATATCCCAACACTTATCATTTTATTGGTCCCTTCTATTCCTATGGACAAAACAAAATAAATAAAGGCTCAAGAAACATTTAGTAATTAGGATAAAATATTTAACCTAAGTTTTTGGTTGCATTATTAAACGTGATTAATAAACTTAGGGTGATATTTTAGACTAAGTGTAAAATATAATAAAAGGACCTTACATTTAATTAGCCCATGCAGATAATAAAAGAGTTAAGGGGGTCTTGGGTCATAAATAACTTAGCATTAAATTTTAGACTAAGGTCTTATTCATGTTAATAAATATGAACAATATCTTAGGATAAAATATAAGCTAAATTTTAAACAAATATAAAGTGTTCCCATGTAATTTTCAAATAAAGTGACCCCACGTAAATTTGATTTCAAATTTAAAAGGATTATGCTAAAAGAATTAGACTAAGGGTTTCTATATGTTTAAACATGAATTCAATTGAAAAATTAAGAACCAATGACTAATAAAAGGGCCAATTTATCATTAAAGCTCAAAACCCTAGACATTGTCCATAATGTTGAGACTCCATTAAACTTACAACCTAGAAACACAAAAGAAACCATTAGTAAAATTAAGCAAAATAAGACAAGAATCAAATAGAGATATGTTAATTAAACTAAATGAGCACTAGGTGTGGATGAACTTCAAAAAAAGATGATATGCCATCATGCTAATGGCAGTTTGATCAAGTGAATTTTCAATTCAAGGCACAAATTTGCAAAATTTTGAAACAAGGGTCCTCATTTTTAGAAATGGGGGTATGTTGACCTCAAAAAGTTTTAATCAATATTTGAATTAAGTTAGGTTCATAAAATGTTTTAGCCTTTTAGGATTTATGTGGTGTAAATCCCATGTTGTTAAAGGCTGAGAATAATAATAATAATAATATAGAATGAAAATTGAAAATAACTGATCTGACAAACCTTTCCCAAAATAGAAAGAATAGAGAGAGCACTTATCTATAATAAAATAGATATTTATAAAAATTAGGAGACTAAAAGAGGAAAGAGAAATAGGTAGACACCTTTTGTTCTATGATTATGGATGAAATCTAGCTTCAGATAGTAGCACCCTTAAGTGGACATTAGTGCCATGTGTTGCTAGTATCCAATTATGGCACTAGTGTCCCTCTTAGAGAAACTGTCTATAACTTACAAAGAAGATATGGGAGGTTATAGGGATATTATAGGTGGTTCTATATCTTTTAGTAACTCACCTATGTCATTTTATTAGTTGAATATATTATAAAACCCTAATGAGTAACTACACACATGAAACAACTAGATCAAATGTAAAAGGCAGGGAAAAACCAGGTTGTGGGATATTATGATTGTGTGAAGTAGAACCTCTATTGTCCTAATTACTCCTACATTAGCCCTAATTAATAATCATATCACATGTAGTTCTCCCTTAGGGACTGTGCACAATCAACTAACATGTTATGATAAAATGACTTTTTCTTAAGTCCTTTGATTAAGCATGTAATGCCTAAATGTGATAGTTGAGTAGTATGCAAAGTATTGAGATGTACTGTTTACTAATTTTATGTAATTATGTTACAAAATAGTAAGTACTAGATGTAAAATCGTGTGAGGCTATTTATATAAAATGAAATTTGATTTGAATATAAAGACCTTATTTTTTGGTTGATAAATCATAAAAGAGGGATACAAAACATAAGAGAAGGCTCAAGGTAGGGTTAGAACATAAATATGGGAGAAAAAGATTCTCAAACACTAGATCTATAATTGGACACTAGTGCCACATGGTGATACTATCTTGAAAATGATGTTAGTGTTCTGAGGCCTAAAAATAGATCTAAAACCAAGCAAGATAGGCTAAAGGCCCTTGTGATTGGGAGGAGGTGATTTAAGACTAGTGGGGGTCTAAAAAATAGGGGATATAAGACAAAAAATATCAAAAGACCCAAAATAACCATGTAAACAAGGAATGTATTCATCACTAATATCTTCACATGAAAGAGCAAAAATACATAGTACTTGTGGTTGCTTGACCAAATTTGGGTGTATACATAGATACACACACATATGCACATAATGTCCAAAATGTCACTCAAGACACAAAATGATCTTAGTTGATATAAACAAGATGGGCATGATACAAACTAGATGATACTTAACACAAATAATGCATTATTAGATAAGACATAATATATGCACTCATTAAAACATGAAAGCTAACACTAAACACAATACACATCAATGATTATTCAATGTAATAGTCATAAATAGTCACTCATAGAGGCAAAAAATGGAACACACAATGATCACAAAATGTAACATGTAATATCATGCACAAAAATCATCACATAATTTATACGTAATCAAGGATCACACCATGTAACAATAATTAATGTCCAACATGCATGAATAATCAATTCTGGTATAAATAATCAATCCATATCATAATGGCACATAATGAATTACAATATCCATATCATATAACACTATAGAGAGTATATGCAAGAGTAATTCATGTATAATCATTAAAATTAGCTCAAATATGAATGGAATGGTCATATAAAGATATAACCTATATAGTGAACCAAGATTCCCCCAGTGTAGGCATGCTCCCAACGTAGAAAGGTAGGCTCTACATGTAAGAGTGTCCCACATATAAATATCCATGTCATGTTTAACCTATATGTTGTGTGTCTCACTCATGTATATGGTGAAAATCACCTATGTATAAAAAATTATCAATAACATAAATGAATCATGTAACTAGAAATACATGTCATACATAAGTCCTAATTTTTTATTTTTTTAAATATTGTGATTTTTTTAATTCTATATTTTTTTAATATTTTTTGAATTTGAGTTATTTTCTTACTAAAAAATTATCTCATGATAATTGAAAAATCTGATTAAGATGGAATTATGTGACCAACCATGTATATAATATAATTTTTTTCAATTTTTACCTTATGCTTAGTTAATGTCTCCAACTCATGAGCACACTTATTATGTGGATATTAATTTTTTGAACTTATCAGTGCACTTGAATTTACATTATATAATTGTTTTAAACCTTCTTGAGATGATGCATGTGTGTGTGTGTGTGTGTGTGTGTGTGTGTGTGTGTGTGTGTGTGTGTGTGCGTGCGTGCATGCGTGCATGCATGTGTGTGTGCGTGTGTGTGTGCGTGCGTGTGTGTGTGTGTGTGTGTGTGTGTGTGTGTGTGTGTGTGTGTGTGTGTGTGTGTGTGTGTGTGTGTGTGTGTGTGTGTGTGTGTGTGTGTGTGTGTGTGTGTGTGTGTGTGTGTGTGTGTGTGTGTGTGTGTGTGTGTGTGTGTGTGTGTGTGTGTGTGTGTGTGTGTGTGTTTGTTATGTTTATATTGGAGGCTTTTGAATTGTAGCATTAATTTGACCTTCTTCTTCTTTGCTCTCACCTTACAAAGATATATTGTTGGCATACCAATTGAAGTCATCATCATTATCATTATAGTAATTTCCTTCATTTTAAAAAACATGATCATCATGCACACAAACACTATTAGTTTGCACAAAATTATGAGTATCTAAATCCATATTTGTCTAATCATTGGTATATTCATAAGGCAACCACCCAATTATGGAATTTATTTATTATATTATATTTTATTTTAAATACATTTTTCACCTTTAGGATCATGCACTTTAACTATGATTTAAAAATAACTAGATGTCATTTATTGAGAATTACTTGAAAGAATAGTATCCATTTTATTTTCTTGTTTTAAAGATTTTCCATCCCTTGAAAAATAAATAGTTTCATCACATAGGTTGAATACAATATAGTCATGTTTCTTATCAAGTGTCTCATCCATTACTATCAACCATGATATTCATAGTATATCATTGTATTGAGCCAAAGTGGGGTCAATATGGAATGTAATGATACATTATTTGAGACAAATATCTACACACAAATCAATGGATATAAGTACTATTCAAGTGTTTCATGTCATATCCAAGAGATATTTAAGTGTCATGCTAACACATTATTTTCTTAAAATTTATTAATCTCGACATTGGTGCTTTCTTACCATTTATGTGAGGGATAAAAATCAAAATATATATTAATGAATAAGTATTTGTATTTTACCCCTTGGACACCATGATTATAACCTCAGTCTTCTTACATAAAAACTACTTTTGAACTTCATTTTTAGGCACCTCTTTCTTAGGCAAGCTTTATTTTTTAGATCTCTTTTCTATTCAATCCTTATTTATGCAATGCTTAATTATGTAACTTTTATTTATGTAATTATTGGTTATGTAGATCTTATTTATGTAATTATTATTTAGGAGATGAAACTACAATTTTAGTAGGTTGTTCAATTGTATAATATGTGCTTTAATCTGGTATTGCTTTAACATATGTATCCAATACAAGGCTAATTAGCACTATCAATAAGATATTTTATTATGATTTTCAAATACTAAAACTTATTTTTATGATGTTAATGAAATATATTTTTTATTTGAAAGGTTAAAATAGGTTGAAGGGACCTGGACCCAGTACAAAAGAGAGCAGAACATAAAGTGAGAGACAACAAAATAAAAAACCAAATAGGATAAGGGTAAACACCCTAATAACCAACCTAACTACCACTAAACATTAGCCAAAAAATATCCGAGAGTAAAAAATGGACCTAACCCTAAAAAATGGTAATAACCAAAGTTATTTTGATTCAGAGAAGGCAACCAATTACTTGGTCAATGTATTAGCTTTCTTATGACATTTTCCTCTCGTGTGGCTGTCGATGAATTGCTCCTCCTCCTTTTATATCTTCTTCCTTTTGAGGTTTGCATGAGGGGATTATTTTATGATGTCCTCAAAAATCCAGGCATCCTCCTCCCTAATGTCCTTCTATAAAGAGTCCTCACTAGAGTTGTGGGTCTCAAGGGTCATACCATCATTCATCACAAACTTGTTAAAACTAAGAAAATTAATTAGCCTCTCGAATTCCTTCAAAATTTCTATGCAGAGGAGATTTTGGATTGTGATTTTAGTATGTATTTTCATAAGCGAGTCTTTAAAACCCTTGTTGACATTAACCCCTAGGGAATTTTTTACTTTAGAGGTGAAAGAGGGGCTTCCAAGATCAAATTGATTATTCTAAACTCGGGCACTAGAATCCCCCAACTGCTTTCCTTGATTCTCCTCTTTAAAAGCTGAGGATTGAGTGACCTCAACCTCTAAATCCTCCTTTTCACTGTTAATATTAATATCATTGAAAATTTTCTTGGACTAAACTGATTCCCCCTTTCTTATGATGACATTCCCCTTGAAATGGTTCAAAAGCAAGAAGTAGTTTAAGTAGAGAATGGTGTGTTTACCTTCCAAAGTGATGTACCACATTATTTGGAGACATACCTCCGGCCATTTCCTTGGCAAATGAAATATATGAAAAAGAGGAAAATTGATCAAATTATGTCAAAGCATGTTCATTATATTTTTAGTTGAATTTTATTAACCTCAAGAAAGTTCCTAATTCATTATTCATAAATGCATTTTGTTTCTTGACCCATACTTGAGATAAAATATTTTGTGACACAGGTTTTAGATGAAGAAACATGAATGCAATTTACATTATCGTGCTTAGGATTCTTAACATGTGTAATATTATTCTCAAGTGATTTGACTATAGAGGTAAAGTTTGTATTTCATTTTAAAAATTATATGGACCACATCATATTAATAATATAAACATGGATGGTTATATTATGAAAAATACTGATCATAGGTCAGGAAGATGGAATTTTAAAATCATAAACCTGAAGCATTTCAAATTCAATATTCATAAAAAATTAAATAGGTATACGTACCCTACCTCTCAAAATTATTATATCATAGCTATAATTATCTATCATAATCCTTGGGAAAATAATATGATAGGGATGGTATATATCACTATCTTGAGGAGGAATGAAAGAAGTCATATATGGGAGCATTTAAGATTCCACATTCATAAGTATGTATTATTAAGGAGAGTTAATAATTCATCATTATCAATTTCAGCCTTAGCCTTATTTCACATGAATTTGACCCATTCCATTACATGCTTTTGAAACATATTACATATTTTATAAAATAATAATGTAATGATGATAATCATATCTTAAACCAAAAATATAAACTATGCATATCCATTATTGCCATGACATAATGCCCAAGTAAAGAACTAACCACCCTAAGAAAGTCATGAGAAATTTTGGGAAAAAAAAATGTTTTCTTGATAAATATCAATAGATAAACAAAACCTAGGATTTTTTTCAAACATAAGTATGTCATTTCTTGGCTAGACCAAGTTTATTAAAAATTGTAAAATTATAAATCCAAAAATATGTACAAAATTTTATGGAGTCAAAATAGGTTTTTGATATAATCAATACAACTAACAAAAAATTACAAACATTTTGAAAAAAAGAGTCATTTTGAATAAAATATGAATTATAGATTTATGAGGACAAACCACAACCCTAAAAGAGGAAACCCTAACAAGACTCTAAGCATGAAACCTAGGGAGAAAGTGAAAAACCTCATATTTGTGCAAATGAAAAGGGGAAATCAAAAATTGGATTTGAAACCCTAACATAAAACTATGAAACCCTAAGAAGTTAAGATAAAACCTAAATGAAATTAGGATTTTTCATGCTCAAAACAAATTTCAAGTCCATATTTTAACTCATTTAGATTTAGTAATATAAATAAGATAAAATTTGTATTATTAAAATTATATAAGATATGACATAAATTATGAAAATCTAAATGTAAAAATAAAATTGAGATTGAAATTAATATATATAAAAATTACAATAATATAAGGTACTTAACTTGTTCATTAATTTTTTATGCTTTTTGTTTGTGTATATTCATAAGAAACTATTTTTAATGGATTTATGATTGCTTGGATTAAGAGAATGACTATCATAATCTACCAAGATGTTATCGATAATGCTTAGTGTCTTTTATCTACCAGAACCGTCTTATTATTTTTCAAAGTTTGTTTTTACATAGAGTGTTGTCTTCCTATCAAGATGTTTCCTATGTATATTCATATGTTTAGTCATATGTCTAGATTTAAATTAGTTTCCTTCAACTTGAAACATTATATCTACTTTTAAAACTTTGATTGGCCTAAAAAAAGGTTATAAATATGATTTGTGCATCTCCGACTATGCCCCGCTATGTGGTTGAGTATTTCCTACATACTAATTCTCCAAAAAGGTCTAAAAAAATGTATTTCTCTAACCTATGTGTATGTGTGATTAATGTTGATCTATTATGAATTATGCCACCTATTTATCTTTTAAAACTTGATAATATGAAACTTTGGTCTTGATTTACTTGTTCAGACTTTAAGGACTATTCCTTTGAGGGTTTTTTAAATTTTGATCCTTTAGGATAATGCCTCAAGGATGATGTATATCTAAATGTTTTTATAATTTTCCAAGTGATCTCTGATTGAGAGATATATAAGTGATAGATAGGTTTAGCCTTAGGATTGATGTGTATAAATAGAAGACTCACTAGGTAATTTACCTTTGTAATTGACATGTAAAACATGTGGGTTGACCTAATGGAAAGGTTTGAATTTTAAAAATAATCATTTAGAGAAGCTTGGATGTTGTTTATGAAGGCAAATTTTATCGATATTTAGTAGCATCTGAACATTTCCTGCACTATCTAGGACGGAGGAAATAATCATTTAGAATGTGCTAAAAAATATGTTTAAGATGAAAAATTATTTAGACATATACTAGGGAGATCATAAATAAATGAATGACTAGGAGAGATTGTGAGAAATAATCAAATGTGTAAGAAAAGTCATGTCAAAGATAGGTTAAAACTAACATTCTCAAGTTTATAATACAAAAATTATGTGTATACACATGTGCAATTATTACTTGATATTGTGTATTTTTTTGAGAGGAAAGTAGTGGGACACATATTTTTATGATTTTAAATCATTTACAATATATTATTCAATATTATACTTTGGAATTCCTTTAGGTATATTGGTCCAAATATCAATTTTGTATTTTATTTACACCTTTCCAAATCGCATGAAATTGTGCATTATAGAAGGATATTTTGAGTAATCCTTTAGAAATTTGAGTGATGGATCAACACATCCATGCCATTTAATATATCAGTGATTGATTTATTGGCATCTTTGAGTAGTGGATTTGTACAACTTGTTCCCTTGGTCATGGAGATATATTTTTTCATTTTTTTCATGTATCACCTCTTTTGTATTTTAAACACTATGATAGAGTGATGGTCTCCTTTTGTTGATAAATTTATGGTATACCCAACATTTGTTAACTTTTTGATGTTCAAATAGTGGTTTTAGACCACTTTTTAGTGTTATAATAGATAAGTTTATTTCTTATTATGGATAAATACTAGTATCCCTAACACTCATTAGATAGGTTTACTGCTTCTTATGGAGCAATAATATCAACCCTAACACTTGTCATTATTTTAAAGTTTTAAAATTCCAACATGATATTCATATTTAACACTATTTATTTCTTGACTTATAAGTTATAATAACTCAACACCCATGTATAATTATATTATGGAATGGCTTCCATAAATACAATCAAGTTTCTAAAAAGTTATTAACATCATGAATATGTACCTATCACGATCTAGCTTTTGAGACCCATATAAGAGGTTTTTATTCAATCTATCACTTTTTACAAGTTTATCTTAAGGGAGAGGGTTGGGGAGGGGAGGGGAGGGGAGAGAGGTTTATTTATACATGGCACCTTTCCTTCTTCAAGATTACGTAGGTGATTGTAGTTTTTTATATCTTCCCTTTATCAGAGTACATATTAAGGGGATATTTTGTTGTATATTTTTACTTATACACTCTTATATGGACTAAGATACACTTAATATTTTAGATGATGTGCATAAATATGTACATCATTATCCATGTCTTATTTATATATTTATTATAAATAAGGCTATCTTTATAGTAGTTATATTTAAACAAGGGTTTGCCTAATTTGAGATATTCCCTAAAATAAAGATAGACTTTCATAACCCTAAACCTAACTACTTATCTTTAAAATAAGATAAAGGGTGAGAGTGAAATTAAGTTATTTGAAATTTTTTTGAAATATTTCATGATATCTCTATATTAAATTATTTATGTGAGTAGGTCCATTTACCTTCCTACACATCTAAATTTCATTTAAAAGAGGTAGTTATTCTACTATATTGAATATATGTGTCTATCATTGATTTAAAGTTATATCGTTATGAATACAACTATGAGTGTGTGTATTAAGGTTGTTTATTCAATTATCTAATGAAATTTATAGTATTCTTAGACATTTTTAACAATCTCAATGGGACGTCAAAAGACATATGCTCAAAAAGTAGTTGGTTTTGAGAAAATAATTATTAGCAAGAAACATTCATCACGATGAAGTGAATGCATGTATAGAATCCATTGAAGTGCATAGTGGATCTGTAGTAAATCTATAATGTATAAAAAATAAATGCATTGTAAATGTTGTTATATGGAATTTTTTAACGTGGTTATGAAATTAGTATTTGAAACATGGTTATTGATCCCTTGATATAATTATTATAATAAATATGTAAATTCTTCTTAATACCTATATTCAAATATTTTATAAACATAATCAAGTAGAGTTAAGGATGGGTTTTGGAGAATACTATTATGCTTCCAATGTTGTAACTCAATGTATAAATAATGAATAATGTTAATATCATTACTTCAAATTATTAATAATATCTTATTTATATAGTATGTTCATTCAATGTAATAATGGATGTGTTTCTCCTATTTATGATTATATCTTATTAGTATTAAATGGAGGGAATATACCTTTCATTTAAACAAAGATTAAACTACACACTCATATGACATTTTTTCCAAATGTAATGAAACTTTTACTATTTTCAATAGATGATATTAAAAAATAAAAATTATTTAAAATTTTTTGGGTGTAAACCTTAAATTTTTTATTTGTACTTCTATAGATTTCAATAAAAACCCATAATTTATTGTACTATATTCAAACATCTTAAATAATGCTAAGAAAATTACATTGGAACATGGACAAATTGATTGGTATTATCTTCTTAGAAGATATGAGGTTTCTATAAGGATCTTTGAAGTTAAATGGAATTAAAACTTAGACACATTCATGCATAGGTTGACCATAAAAAATAGTGAAAATTGATAATCAAGGCACATGAAATAAACACATGGCATAGATGTCCCACAAAGATAATTTTTAGACTAGTATTGAAATTATTTAGACCACTTTAAACTACCATAAAAAAAGGGTTAACTTATATAATGACCATGAAATAGAGACCAAGCTGAACTAAAGGATGATTGGATGGAATTTGAAGCAAAAAACTAACATATCTAATTGTGTTCTTGGGAAAATGTATATGACATAAGGCTGTAAAGGTTCCAATGTGAATGGAAAGTGTAAAAAAAATATCCAAAGGTAATTAAAAGGTATAGGTATATAAAAACATGAAAAAAACATTGTGACTACATGGCTTGTACCAAAATTAGGTGTCTTCACAACTCCCCACTTTGATGCACATGCGTGTGTGATTGTTAAAGTAAAACAAAATTTAGCACATACATGAACATTAATTGATATGTATGGAAGATGAAATCTATATGTACTAGGAATGAATCACCCATGTTATAATATCAACAACATAAATTTACTTACAATAAAATGTGAATGCATATAGGTAGATCAATTTCTTAATAAATCAATGCAAATGTAGAAAAATAAAATAAATTAAATTAGAAATTAAAAAATAAACAGATTCACATGGTCATATGTGAACCTTGTTATCACCATGAGATTTAAAATGAAAAATAGAAATTGAAACTAAAATTTTAAACTAGATTCTTTAACATTGAGCAAAAATATCTACTTGATTAAAAAAGTAGAAATATGTTAACTCTTGGTCTTACTTGGTCTAGTTAGTTTTAACTAAGAATATATAATTGGTGATAGAATAGCCTAGATAGATTCCCCCTTTTTGAGTTAAGATATGGTCCTAAAAATAACCCATCTCAAAATAAAACTATTAACACACCATGTGCAACATAGAAAATAATTTAATTTGTTTGAATAGTTGAAAATACATATATAACACATGTATATAACTAAAGAAATATTACATCATGTAAGGATAAATTTTAATATGTAACATAATACTTATATGTATTTTAAGGGTGTAAACAGAGTAGGGAGGGGAAATTGATATGCCTTGATGGTACCCCATAAAAAGAGACAAATAATATTCCCCAATACATGGTGAATATATAGAAATAAAATTACTCAATATAGCAACCACTATATGACTAAGTGTAATAAAGATATTGTGATGAAACCCATCCTAATATAATCAATATAGGATTAATAGACACATGGGTGCATCATGGCCCCAATGTAAATATATAGGTGATAAGCTTCATAAGGAGAGGGATAAATGACATTCCCCAATATAAAAATGTGAAAACACACTAATAGTTTTCCCCAATAGATTCATGGTATAGCCAATGGAAATGTAAACATAAAGCAAAATATACTATAAATAATAATGTGCATGATATATATCATGACACAAAGCATACGATATCATGTAGTATAGGCAATGTAGTCATATAAAATCATCTAACCATACATAAATTAAATTTAGCCATCGAACAAGCAATGTGACTAAAAATAAATTAGTCAAATGGGCATGACACAATATGATGATTAGAGGATCATTTATGGATAAGATAGGATAATACTTGACAATAAACATGTACACACACAATAAAACACATGTAAACAATTGATAAATCATAGAGAATGTAAGATAACATACAATGTAACCACGTAACTATCATATGAAACAACATAATGTATCCATGCAGCACAACTTGCAAGATGTAAGATAGAATAAGATATGTATAATAAATAATATAAATATTTATTCGAAAATGTAAATTAATAAGTATATTACTAAATACCCACAAAAAATATGTTGTTAGCATATGTGTTTCCCCAATGTGATAATGCCTCCATTTGTGGGCGTAAGGAAGCCATAAAAACATCTGTAAATTCATGATCATATATAACATGTATATTTTGCATCTCATTAAGATAATACCATGAGAATCACATATAATATGTATATGTAAAACTATAACATAGGTAGATAATTAATGATATGCAGGTAGATATGTAATTATATGTAGGTAAATAAGTAATGATATGTAATATTGTGTTACTATGTAATTAACAAAGATAAAGGCAAAGAATTTTTTGAAAAAATCATGTTTTTACCATGTTTTTTTCACTTTTATGATTTTTAAGAAGAATGGACTAATAAATGAATAATCCAAGATGCAAAATCAAGAAGAAGAAAGGAGAGATGAATCAAGCTAGAAATAAGCCAAGAGACACAATAAGATAAATACATATAGAAGACAAAAGGCAAGGGGAATAAATTACAAGATGGAAGAAAATGAGGATTCCTACTATCCTACAACTTCCCTTGAATAATAATGCATGCTAGTCTGGAAGGTGTGTGTATGTGCCTATACATACATACATCTACATACATACATATATATACATACATACATACATACATGCATACATACATATATATATATATATATATATATATATATATACACACACACATACATATGTATATGTGTGTGTGTACATATATATGTATACATATATACATATGTATACATACATACATACATATATACATATATATATATATATATATACATACATACATACATATATATATATATATACATACATACATATATACATATATATATATACATATATATATATATATATGTATGTATATATATATATGTATATATATATATATATATGTATATATATATATATATATGTATATATATATATATGTATATATATATATATATGTATATATATATGTATATATATATATATATGTATATGTATATATATATGTATATATATATGTATATATATATATGTATATATATATGTATATATATGTATGTATATGTATATGTATATGTACATACATACAAAATCCACACAAGATTTTGGAATGAGAACAACAATCAAAGGGGAAAATGACAAGGCAACAAATAAGTAATATAAACTAAGGGGATAGAAGAAAGGAAAGGAAAAAGGAAAATTAAGGGGAACATAAATATCAAGATAATAATAAAAAAAAAATGGGGAAAATCAAAGGATAAATGCAATAAAAATATATAAGGAAGTATGAGGAACCCATAAGAAAAACATAATACTATAAGAAGGCATATGCAAAACACAAGAAATAGAGAAAAGAAGGAAAAAAAATTGTATATAGTAGATCATTCCATTTATGTTCATGTGATAGTATATAAATACTAACTAATAATTCCATCCTCCTCATGATAAAAGTTTGATGATCCCATGGACCATGAATGTGAGGAGTCATGTGTCACTAGAAGTATCTAAAATGCAAGTATGAGTTATTTAATAACTTGAATCACTATTACTATGATAGTTATCATAATTATGGGATATAAAAGTGACCTTAACTTATTGAAAATAAGTACTTTATTTAGACTATATAATGGAAACCACATAAGGTTCCTTAGATTAAACATACATAAAAGGTTACGATAAAATTATTTGGTGATGTTAATGAGTATGTACTATAAATATAAGCTTTATAATTATAGGATCTATAAATCTAGGAGATTTAACTCTAGATGATGTAATTATAGGATTTATAACTTTAGGTTGTATGATTTATTATTTAGGAAGCACTTTAGGTAACATCTCACATTGTTTTTGATTTATTATAGGTAACTCATAAGATGTGCCATGAATAGAAAATACTTAATTATCATGAAAAAACTTAAGACATTAGTGTAATGTGGATGGGATAGATTTTATATGGTTTATCCATGGGCCAAAAATTAATAGATCATATGTCCCATTATAAATAATTCATTAAACCATACTAAAAGGGTCTTAGGACCTATAATGATAAGTAATGTGATACACCTAAGAGGTGTTTGTGTGACACCATCATAAATTTTAAAAACCATAATTTTACCAATTAAGTCTTGTTGAGAATACCCTATATTAGTAATAATTGAAAGTGTGCATATGTTTAAACTTAGACCACTATCAACCATAATTAAAAGTGTAATTGTAGGATGTGACTCCATAAAATAATGTATGAACAATGACCCATTGTTGGAATTTCATCTTGAAATCTCATGGTTATAAAATGTAATAAAGGAACTACTATAGTAATAAAACTTATGAAACCATATAGTATTTGAGCATTAGATTTTTTTTGTTATTGTATAGGTGTTGCCATGTGAACATTGTATTGCTTTTTATCATCATGATTTGGGAGTGGATTGTTGAATATTTTTAAATGTTGATTCAATGAAATAATTGAGTCATTCATTATTCAATTATGTCATTCCACTTGAGTAAACTTGATATCAATTAGGTATTGTATCTTATGTTCCAATGTATAACATTTATTGGTAGTATGTTCTAAATATATTTGGTACTCATAATATTCTTCACATCATAGATTCTAAGTAAATGCTTGGATGGGTCCAACTCAAACTATAGAGGTAAAAATATCACTTTGAATTCAATAAATTGTTTATGAATTTGGTGAGGATTATAAGGTAACTTTGTAAGTGTTTACACTCTAGAGAAGGAAGAAAAATCATGTCAGGTGGTTGTGTTACCGAATTTAATACATTTTTGGCTTAATTATTAACTTGAAAGTTTGAAGGATCATTATTCTTAGCCTTGAATTTTGATTTACCTTGATATTTGTATCTACTAAAGGTAGGGATATTATACCCATGTTGAATTATGTTAGCCTATATAAGTTTGATCTCATAGTTGTGAACCATTTGGAAAATATAATTGAATGGATACACATTAAACATGAATTATATATAAGAGGTCAAATCAAACTATTGGATAAAATAATATGTTATTTAGTCTCCAATATTTAGTGAGACATTTTCATAAGAATAGTTTTTAATTTAACCAAATACTAAAATTCTCATTAGATCCTTGTTTAAGTTGGGAAACTTGTGAAAGCATGACCTTTTAGATAATGTTGATATAAAATTGATCCAATAATTTATTAATAGAATCATTGAAATGATGCAAAAATATTAATGGTAGGATTAAAAATCAATCTAAGGCATAGTCCTTAATACTTATATGAAAGAGATTAGTCATAAATAAAGTATATTATACAAAGTCAAAACATGAGACATATAAAATCTCTAATATACTATGAAGGATCACCGTTACCATTGATTATAAAAAAACTTAGGAATAATGAGTATAATGGGCAAAGGGTATACAAGGATAGTGTGAGCTAATAGGTTATGTAATATTTTATGAGAAGTGAAAATATGGATAGGTCTTTGAGATCTGATATGACAGGAATGGGAGGAATAAATAGAAATATATTCAGGAAAGTGATGCAAATTTTCATATATTTATTTTTGTACAATGGTTAAGCTTATAAAGCTTATGAAAAACAAGTTGGTTATAAAACCAACTAGTGGGTACCAAATAACTAAAAACTAAATAAAGAACTAAAAAAACAACTTTGGATTACTAATGAACCCAACAAACTCCCCTTTGATCTAAAGGGGTCTAGAAAGACTAGAGCAATGAATTATGATTCATCTAAGTAGACTCTACTACAACTCGAACTAGTACATTATGTATCCTAGACTGATCCACACCCTAATCATCCTTGCACTATAGTAGAACATGATCATGTGATGTCCAACTACATCGATCCTCGCACAAAATCCATCCAAAAAGTGACTACCCTCTATACTATGTATGACACATCTCAAACTGATGCCCAATAATTACCAACATCTCCTATAGTCTTTTGCTTAGTACTAAAAATGTTAACAACATAATGCTAACTCATACCACACATCACTAACAACTAATCAAAAAACCAATATGTAATATCTTCTCCCCCTATCAGGTGAGAGGTGAAAAGATGTGAAACAAATAAACCAAGTACAAATCACTAAAATGCTCCACATCAAATATCATATCACTACATATATGAAATTAAAGTACACAAGCCAAAAAGTGCTACTACATCAAATCCCAATCTTGAGCTTAGCAGCTTGCACAAGATGGGTGTGTCACCAGCTCAGAATATACAATCATCAATTATGGAGAATGAAACTTCGTAGTTATTCTATCCATCAGAAGAAGATGCAGAATAATATATAAAAGAGTGAATAGAGTGACTAGAGTGATCAACAATGTTTTCTTCTACCTTTTGTTAATGTCGAGAGGACCATCTTTTAGAGGGGCATTCTATAGAAAGATGTCCCATGCCACCATAATTGTAGCATATACTCTCATGCCCACTAGAACTAGAGGAAGAATAACCACATGAGGAAGAATACCTATGTTTATGCTTGTGTCCATGTGAGTGTTTTTGGTGATGCTCATGCTTTGGAGAACTAGAATGATGTCTATGATTTGAAGAGCCTAAAAGATCTCTACATCTAGAATGATGCTTATGCTTAGAAGTCTTCATATGATAGTGTTTATGTTTCTGTCTTCTATTGGGCTCATATAATGGATTTCCTATTTTGGAATAATGTGCCTCCTCAATAGGTCTATCTTTCTTCTTTCTTGCAAATTATCTCTCATGCTGAGTTAATAACTCATAAACAGAGTCAAATGTGGCACCATTAAGCTTATCACTAAGCTATAACATTTCAACAAAATTAGTGTATGTAGAATTAAGACAATTCAATGTGATGGAAATCAACATATCATCATCAATTTTACCACCAATTTTGAAATATTCTTGTCTCAATGTTTTCATGTGAGAAAGATATTTAAAAATGTCTTCATTATCTGCTAGTTTATTGTTAAATAGTTGCATAAGAAGGTCAATATTCTTGTATGTAGGTTGTTTGTCATATAGATATTTTAATGCTTTCTAAGCTTTCCATGCACTAGTTTTAACTACCTCAATATAAATTATTACCTATTCAGTATAAGATGACTTTAAAAGTGTGAGTGCATGTTTATCATGTTTATGATATTCAATCAACTTTACAGTTTCAGTTGGTGGTGTAGTTTCTTTCTTAGTGATTACCCATAGGTCATTAAAAATGAGTGTATTCTCCATGTTCCTACTCCATTATTTGTAATTTTTAGGTGATATTTTACCATTTTTAGAAATCAAACTCATGATTTTTTCCATGGTATTAAAGAAATAAGTCAAAACAAAACAAGGGAATGTTATTTTAAGGTTTTGCCTTTACCTTCAAAAATAGTTTATGAATATAAAAATACCTAAGACTTGTGAAAAAAATGCACCTTATAATGCCTATTACATCCTTATTTATCCATTATTTTAAATTTTATTTTGTTACAATATCAAAAATCTAATTTGAATTATTTTCACCACTTATAACTCCCTTTACAAAATCATCTCAATTAGTTTTGAAACCCTGATCTTCTTTTTAGCAAAAGTCTTGTAAAAATTACCTATCCAACTTCTATTTCATGAAATTTTAAAATATAAATGGAAAATATTACATATATTCTTGATTTGAGAAAAGAATATTATATGAAAAATAATTTTACTATTTTAATTTTGTATGTAAAAATATTAATTCACTGGAAATTGTTCATGCATGTAAAAAAAGATTCACTTGCCTCCTTCATGGAACCCATGACAATGTGGCAAAGAAATTTTAGGGTTTTTAAAAAAAACTAAAAACTTTACTTAGGTGCCCAGTTTCCTCTTGAGCAAGATAGTGCTGTTGTACCTTCTATGTTGCCTGGAGGATTGTGCACAGCTGGAAGATCTATCATCTTATTTATAGTAGTCATGCTTTTTATTCACATTGCCTTCATGCCAAATTGAAATTATTGAATCCTTAATATAGGTAATATCATGTATGAATAAATTTTTTGACAATATTCAATGTTCTAAAATCTACAAATCCACCACAATTCAACAAAGTATAGACCTAACAATGGCATTGATTACTGTGTGCCAGATCTATGAGCTTCATGAGTATACATTAAATTGATTTATTGGATTTAAAACTAATCAATACAAAAACCTTCTCTTTGATCGATGCCTACCAAAAAAATGATCAGTATTGACTTCTTTCTCCTCACGTTGTGAAAGATAAATGAATGCAAGAAATAATTAGTGTTGCCTTCCTCCTTCAAAAATTGCTCTGGTACCACTGATATGAAAAGAACGGGAGGAATAAATAGAAATATATTAGGAATGCAATGTAAAATTTCATATATTTATTTTTGTACAATGGGTAAGCTTATAAAGCTTACAGAAAAGTGGGTACCAAATAACTAAAAATTAAATAAAGCAAACTAAGAAAACAACTTTGGATTACTAATGAACCCAACAAGATCAATTAGAATGTTTTTTGGATTTAAATTGCATATATTTAATAACTTGTTAAATCAATGTATCTTGAAAAGTAGTAACATCTATAAAGGACAAAATATGATTAATTTATGTAGGAATATATGTTATGGTGTTTTTTCCAAGACAATGACCAATAAATGTAGCATTAAAATTAGATAAAGAGGAATTGTAATATTAGGAGGCAAGAAATAAGGAGTAATATGTGGAGGAATAGTCATAGTAATTTAAATAAAAGTATTAGGAGGAGGCATATAAGTAGGAACACTAGGAGAACTATCCTCTTGACCCATTATAGATAGAGTACCTATAGTAAGTGGAATAAAATCATTATGAGATTCATTTATAACATGTTCATTCTCAGGTGTTGAAACTTTAAGAACTATCAAAAGATATTTATCAAAATTAATTTTATCCATAGTAATAAATTTTTTAAAATAATCATCATTAGAAGCATTGGTATCACAATAATTATCATCAAAATATTTGGCATTGTAATCATGATAAACATATTCATATCCACAAATCACATTTTCACCATCTAAGTTATCAACGACAATAGAAAGAGTAGGAATTTTATAAAAAAATCCTATTTTTTTTCAAATAGGTACTAGTATCAAACAAAGGAATTTGAATCAAATCAATATTTGTACCACTTAATTTAGCGCTTTGCCTAGTAGAGTGTAGATATAGATTTATTAATTTTATATATATATATATATATATATATATATATATATATATATATATATATATATATATAAACCCATTATGGATTTAAATAATAAAGTAAATCCATATACACACATAATAGATATAGCCTTCTTAATTAACATTTCACCTAGTAGGGATTGCAATAATAAAGTAAAACCCTATATAAATCATATATGAAAAAATCATAATAACAAAGCATATAGGGAAAGAGCATGAAACCCTCCAGTTGATAGGTTATAAAATTGATGAATTGACCAAAATGTTTTATAAAAATAGTCACACAAGTGATCAAAACACTATGCTAATTTTTTAAAATAGGGGGAGGAGTAAATTAGGTAAATATATTAAGATAATAGTAAACTAGACATGCCCTAGTGTTGAAAATTAGAAATGGAAAAATTGATAATTGGAATGGAGAATAGAAATGGATTGGTAAATATGTAATATGTACCTAAATATGAATTAAATTATTTCTATATATGACTAAAATGCTATAAAATAGACTCTATAATGAATAACAAATCCAAGTAAGTATATCGTGTTTTCAGATAATGACCACTTTTGGCCCCATGAAAAAGGTTAATCACTTTTGGTAGGTATAAAATATGGAAGTTATAAAAAAATATGGAAATTATATATGAGTATAGACCTTTTTATCCTATAGGTTTGAAATGTTTTGGTATCCTTTAACAACAACATATGTCCAGGAATATATCTTCACTAGTAGAATTGGTGGGTAAAGTTACATGAATATATTTTCCTTTATAAATATCCATAATAAACCAAAATATCAAAATAATATAAAAAATGTTAAAAATTAGTATCCTAGACCACTTTGAGGGTTGTAACTAAATATCCCACACACTTAAAATCATGGCTCATGTATCTCTATGCATGTGAGTGACCCAATCCAATTGAGATAAAAGACTTCACCTTCTCTCTGTAAGATAATATATATATTATTATTAATGCAAAATTATTTTGTTACAAGTATGTAGCCACAAGATGATGAAGGTAAAATACAATCAATGTGTAGGCTCCTTAATAAGTGTGTAATGGATATACTCGATATACAACTAAATAACTTAAAATATAGGATGTTCTTGGATGGATCTATGATGATAAATGGATTAAGGTACATGTGTATATTGACTCATTTTAAATTAACATTTTGAAATATTCATGCATAGGCTAACTATCGAAAAGAGTGGGAACTAAAACTCAAGACATTGGAAATCAACAAATTGTACAAAATATCCACAAACAAAACATAACCAATTTTTGTCGTCATAAAAACTGATCAACCCATTTTATTCCACCACAAAAAATGGTCAACTTAGAAAATGACCATGAAATAGAGATCAAGCTGAGTTGAAGAATGATTAGATGGATATACATGTAGATAATTGACATACCTAAAGGTGTTCATGGGAAAATGTGGATGACACACGTATATGAAGGCTCCAATGTGAAAGAAAAGTGTATCAAAAATATCCAAATGTAATAAAATGAGCCAAGTGAATGAAAATATAAAAGAGACATTGTGACTACATTACTTTTACCAAAATTAGGTGTCTACACCTAACAAGTTGCACTTATTTTTATGAGTTCCTACCAAGTTAATATTATATGTACATGTTCCTACCAATAAGTACATGCATATTATATGAGTTTGTAACAAGTTAAAACCATAATCCATGATTGTTTATTTGAATAATGTAAGCCATAAAATGTCTAGATCATTTTTAATCATCATTACACTTGTTGTCCTTTTATGATTTTGAATATGCATTGTCTAATTTTGTTTTAATAAATTTAAAAGTTTATCTTAGGATATTTTTTAGTCACATAAACTAAGAATCATATCTAACCATATCAATCATCTAACTTATTATGATTTTCTAGATTCAATCTAAATTAAACCTCCCTAGTGTGGAGGATTTTCATCCCCAACATCTCAATAAATAAAAGATAAGGATTTATCTTCTACCTTATCAATGAGACACCTTTTAATTTTCAATTCTCATGGAATGATTTGATTTTTATCTAGATTATATTGTTCCAACTTGCTAACTTAAATAATCAGATTGGTTTGGAGTTTATGACTCCAATTTTTTAACTCTATTACATTGTTTGGTGTCTTTCCCATTTATCTTATAATATTTATTATCTTGGATTCAAAATATGTAGTTGGTAGTGGTCTTATTAGTTTATTCTATTATACCATTTTTTGTAACTTAAATTATTTTAATCTAGAGTTGTTGTCTCTCTTTGAAAAGGCTTTTCATAGTTGTTGTCTCTCTTTTTACACTATGGTTATTTATTCCATAAAATTAACATGAATAGATATACCAAAATTCATGTTCTACAATCCCCCTCTTTATATGATGGAAACAAATAATGGAATGAATTCATTTTACATATCTTCTTAGGCTACACTTATGCTTGTTTGCATAAGATTGATGGACTGGTGATAATACACCTTATCTCTTGGGATGTTCTCCTCTATCTAGGGATTCTTTTAAATATTATTTGATTCTTTTTACTTTAAGACTATTTTATATTTAGATCTACATTGCATGAATTCTTATATTCATAGATTTTTTATGTTTTTAATAATCCTTCATGGATTTGTTTCCATTTCTTTCAAAACTCCTTTTTGCCTCTTGGATTTGGGAAACTTCTACCCTTATATTTTTTATAAATCTTAATGTTCCTTTAAAACTCCATAATTTCATGAGGTTTTCCAAAAACATTTGTTTCATTACTTTTCTTAGGATAATTTTGTTGAGCTAATGACATTGGATCTTTTTAATTTTAAGTTTTATTAAAAAAAATTGGTAGACTCTTCTTTCATCTCCACACTATCACCATCTTATTATAATTTTGACAACATCTTTTATTTTTCCAATATTTTTTTTTTCAATTACTCCATGAAACATCAATGGATTTCAAATGTGTTTTATAAGTTTATATTCTTGCCCTCCAAGTGTCATATCATCTTTATCAACTCTCTATTTTCCAGTATAATTCTTTCATTTTATTTCATCAGGCACTCAAAACACATATATCTAAAAATATTTACCCTTGGGATATAACCATACACTTCTTTATCAGTTATCAAATATGAAAGTAAATACACATGCATAATCTTGAAATTTATTTGTTACATCCTTGTAAAAGTCATAAGAAAAACATGATATAATATAATCTTATCCATAATCAACTTAGATTTCAATTCCCACTCATGTTGAAATGATTTAAACTCTTTCCCATGATTTTTTTATAACATCTTATTCTTTCCTTATCCTTCATGTTGATTGAAAGTGTGGTCTTCAAAATTTAATTCCTATTTAATTATTACATCTTACTCTTTTATTTATCTTGAAGAGAGGTTTAAGTACCTTTATTTATTCTTGAAGTACATGGGTTGATATATGATGGATTAATTCTTCCAAATATGGTAACAGTATGGTTATTTATTCCATAAAATTAACATGAATAGATATACCAAAATTCATGTGCTACAATCCCCCTCTTTATATGATGGAAATAAATAATGGAATGAATTCCTTTTACATATCTTCTTAGGCTACAGTTATGCTTGTTTGCATAAGATTGATGGACTGGTGATAATATACCTTATCTCTTGGGATGTTCTCCTCTATCTAGGGATTCTTTCAAATATTATTTGATTCTTTTTAGTTTTAGACTAGTTTATATTTAGAGATACATTGCATGCATTCTTATATTCATAGATTTGTGATGTTTTTAATAATCCTTCATGGATTTGTTTCCATTTCTTTAGAGACTCCTTTTTGCCTCTTGGATTTGGGAAAATTCTACCCTTATATTTTTTATAAATCTTAATGTTCCTTTAAAACTCCATAATTTCACGAGGTTTTTGAAAATATTTGTGTCATTACTTTTCTTAGGATAATTTTGTTGAGCCAATGGCATTAGATCTTTGTGTTTTTAAGGTCTATTTAAAAAATTGGTAGAATCTTATTTCATCTCCACACTTTCACCATCTTATTATAATTTTGACATCTTTTATTTTTCCAATAATTTTTTTTCAATTTATCCATGAAACATAAATGGATTTCAAATGTGTTTTATAACTTTAGATTCTTCCCCTCCAAGTGTCATGTAATCTTTATCAACTCTCTATTGTCCAGTATAATTCTTTTAGTTTATTTCATCAAGCACTCAAAACACATATATCTAAAAATATTTCCCCTTGGGATATAACCATACACTTCCTTATCAGTTATCAAATATGAAAGTAAATACACATGCATAAGCTTGAAATTTATTTGTTACATCCTTCTAAAATTCATAAGAAAAACATGATATAATATAATCTCATCCATAATAAACTTATATTTTAATTCCCACTCATGTTGAAATGATTTAAATTCTTTCCCATGATTTTTTGATAACATCTTATTCTTTCCTTATCCTTCATGTTTATTGAAAGTGTGGTCTTCAAAATTTAATTCCTATTTAATTATTACACCTTACTCTTTTATTTATCTTGAAGAGAGGTTTAAGTACCTTGATTTATTCTTGAAGTACATGGGTTGATCTATGATGGATTAATTATTCCAAAACATGGTAACACTATGGTTATTTCTTCCATAAAATTAACATGAATAGATATACCAAAATTCATGTGCTGAAATCCCCCTCTTTATATGATGGAAACAAATAATGGAATGAATTCCTTTTACATATCTTCTTAGGCTACAATTATGCTTGTTTGCATAAGATTGATGGACTAGTGATAATATACCTTATCTCTTGGGATGTTCTCCTCTATCTAGGGATTCTTTCAAATATTATTTGATTCTTTTTTACTTTAAGACTATTTTATATTTAGAGCTACATTGCATGCATTCTTATATTCATAGATTTGTGATGCTTTTAATAATCCTTCATGGAGTTGTTTCCATTTCTTTAAAGACTCCTTTTTGCCTCTTGGATTTGGGAAAATTCTACCCTTATATTTTTTATAAATCTTAATGTTCCTTTAAAACTCCATAATTTCATGAGGTTTTCCAAATATATTTGTGTCATTACTTTTCTTAGGCTAATTTTGTTGAGCTAATGACATTGGATCTTTGTATTTTTAAGGTTTATTAAAAAAATTGGTAGACTCTTATTTCATCTCCACACTTTCACCATCTTATTATAATTTTGACATCTTTTATTTTTCCAATATTTTTTTTTTCAATTACTCCATGAAACATCAATGGATTTCAAATGTGTTTTATAACTTTAGATTCTTCCCCTCCAAGTGTCATGTCATCTTTATCAACTCTCTATTTTCCAGTATAATTCTTTCAGTTTATTTCATCAAGCACTCAAAACACATATATCTAAAATTATTTCCACATGGGATATAACCATACACTTCCTTATCATTTATCAAATATGAAAGTAAATGCACATGCATAAGCTTGAAATTTATTTGTTACATCCTTGTAAATTTCATAAGAAAAGCATGATATAATATAATCTCATCCATAATCAACTTAGATTTCAATTCCCACTCATGTTGCAATGATTTAAATTCTTTCCCATGATTTTTTGATAACATCTTATTCTTTCCTTATCCTTCACATTGATTGAAAGTCTGGTCTTCAAAATTTAATTCCTATTTAATTATTACACCTTACTCTTTTATTTATCTTAAAGAGAGGTTTAAGTACCTTGATTTATTCTTGAAATACATGGGTTTATCTATGATGGATTAATTCTTCCAAAACAAGGTAACACTATGGTTATTTATTTCATAAAATTAACATGAATAGATATACCAAAATTCATGTGCTACAATCCCCCTCTTTATATGATGAAAACAAATAATGGAATGAATTAATTTTACATATCTTCTTAGGCTACAATTATGCTTGTTTGCATAAGATTGATGTACTAGTGATAATATACCTTATCTCTTGCAATGTTCTCCTCTATCTATGGATTATTTCAAATATTATTTGATTCTTTTTACTTTAATACTATTTTATATTTAGAGCTACATTGCATACATTCTTATATTCATAGATTTGTGATGTTTTTAATAATCCTTCATAGAGTTGTTTCCATTTATTTGGAGACTCCTTTTTGCCTCTTGGATTTGGGAAAATTCTACCCTTATATTTTTTATAAATCTTAATGTTCCTTTAAAACTCCATAATTTCATTAGGTTTTCCAAAAAAAATTGTGTCATTACTTTTCTTAGTCTAATTTTGTTGAGATAATGACATTGGATCTTTGTATTTTTAAGGTTTATTAAAAAAATTGGTAGACTCTTCTTTCATCTCCACACTTTCACCATCTTAATATAATTTTGACAACATCCTTTATTTTTACAATATTTTTTTTTTCAATTACTCCATGAAACATCAATGGATTTCAAATGTGTTTTATAACTTTAGATTCTTCCCCTCCAAGTGTCATGCCATCTTTATCAACTCTCTATTCTCCAGTATAATTCTTTCATTTTTTTCATCAAGCACTCAAAACACATATATCTAAAAATATTTCTACTTGGGATATAACCATACACTTCCTTATCAATTATCAAATATGAAAGTAAATAAACATGCATAAGATTGAAATTTATTTGTTACATCCTTGTAAAAGTCATAAGAAAAACATGATATAATATAATCTCATCCATAATCAAGTTAGATTTCATAATAATAATTTACCAACATGTATTTACCATATAATTATGTGTTGATACAATATTATATGTTATTAAAATCAACATACACAAGGATTCAAAGTTATGTTTAATATAACTCCATTATTTCCATCTAATAAGATATTGTTTTTACATCTATGTAAAATATCACAAACATGCCTACAATAATTTCATATCTAATTGCATACCCCTTATATGATAATATCAACATGTGGATCTCATGTATTATAAAAGACCATTAATGAAACAAACACCATGATGATAATTAAGTTTATAAGAGATTGAAAACTGATTCTACTTGATTTTATATTGTTATAGGTCACTAAATGATCATCAAGGAAAAGAGTTACAAATCATAAGAAAAATAAATGAGGTATAAGAGAGTTGGATAAATAATGAAAAATAAATTAAAAGAGCAAAAGGGAATGGTGTTGATCAAAACATTAGCACTGAAAGAATGAGTAGTCACACAAATAAATATAAAACCAACTCATAAGGAAGTAGCTAAGATGAAGTGCCAACCAAGGATATGGATACATAAAGATGGATGCCCAACTGATGGTGTATAGATACATGATTTCCAAAGGAATATTGGTAGGATTTATATTTGGTCATGTAGGGTAGAAAAGGAAAAATTACAAGTTAACAAATTTCATGAAATAAGTATCAAGTTACAGTAAGACACTTGGAAACATGCATAACCCATGTGTTGATTTATATAGTCTCACATAATATCTAGGATATAAGAACACAAAGAATCATGTAAAAAATTGGAATTCTCTAGTGCACTAAAGGAATAATGGTGGATATAAAAAAGGAGCCTTAGTTTTACACTACTTTATATGATCGAGTTTATTCTTGGTACTATGATTATGACCTGATTGGGATATGAATAAAATTTGATGCCCTAAATAATTTTTTTAAAATGAGTTCTGATATCCTAAAATGAAGGAACATAATATCATATAATTAAAATAAATTATATATAAATACATCAAATATATAAAATAATATAACTTGTGATTTCAAACACTAATGTTAAAAAGTGCCCTTGATCTAAACAATGAACAATATAAGGAATTTTTCATAGGAGGATTGATTGATGTGATCAAATAGTAACTTAGTCAAAATGTGTAAAACATATTTTATGAGGCATTGGTGTCCATCCTATGTATGGAATCAAATAGTGAAATTGGTGATAACTTTTCCATTAACATTTTTAAGGAAGGTTTTGGTATATTATGAAATTTACATGACCAATGACCAAGATGAGATTGACTACCAAAAAATGCAGAGGCTAACACAAATGAAATTAAATGAATGGCATGTTATCTTTGAAGATAACATCAATGAGATGAGGAACTATGCCTATTTAGGAAATACAAAAGATTCCAAAGAAAAAAATAAGATATGCCACCACCACCTAGAAATATGAGGCAATTCAATTCAAAGGATTATTCCATGGAGAAATTCCTATTAGAGGTAATGGATTTGGAAATATATGATGAGGATGCTTTATTTATGAAAACCCAATATGTTTCTAGTGTCAATTCCTTAAGTTAAATATTTCAAAGAGTGTAAAATATAAAATCATATGGAATAATATCCATACCTTATCACCAAAGTCCTATAGGAAAAGTGCCTAAAAGGAGTCCAAATGATAATAACAAATATGAGAGTTGAATATAGAGTGACCTATCCATAATGGTTCTAAATGAGAATAGAATCAATTAAGTAGTGATCATAACAACCTGGTATAATGCATACTTGGTGTCCTATCTAAATAGATGGTTCCAAATTTGATAAAATTATGGCATAACCTAAAGGCCGTAAAAAGACCAAATACCTACCATAACCTACACCAAACTACACCAACAAAAGGAGGTTATTAGAGATGCTATGTAAATCATAATAAAAATTCAACTAAATGTGGTTAAATTGCATGTATTTGAGATGAATTAGAATAAATATAACACCTAGGTTGTTGAAAAGCTATAGTTATGGATATTAAATAGAATCTTGACTCTACTGAGTAAAAATGGAATTATGGTAGCTTTCTTAAATTTACTAAGGAAGCAAGAAAAATGAGGAGTATGGGAACAAATTGATATTTCACACCATAGCATCAAATTGACCAAAAAAATAGAATTTGATAAGGAATTTATGACACCACTATATATGGATATAATGTAGATGATATACTTGTTGAAGTTGACACCAAGTTAAATGTATTAACTGAGTAATCATGGATTTATATGGGTTTAAAAAAGTGAAAACTTCACCACATATGTTATTTATGGAAAACATGACAACATAACCCTTGAAATTTATAAGAGGCACAAATATGGACATACCTTGGTCTAAGTTTGTATTTGAGTTTATTGTGATTAAGGTAACAGATGAAAAATAATATCTTATAATAATATATAAACCATGGATTTACTCTAATAATGTGTACATGTAATTCAAGAAGAACTTCATAAGTTTAGATAAGGGTGATTTTAGGGTAATGATCCCATTAGATGGAAAACATGGCCCTATGTATTTGGAAAAAATGGATATAAAAGATAACAACTAAATGAGATTTATAAGGTCATAGTGTAGGTAGATGATTACAATTACCATATCATGAAAGGATAGCTTCTCTAGGATTATTAGACATTGATTGATCACTCATAATATTATTTGTAATGATGAATTGTAGGATAATATGATATATTTGACTAAATGTTCATAAATTTTAGTTTCCACCCAAAGGTTTACCAAATTAGAAGCCAATGGAAAATATAAATGGTAAACTCATGCCCATGATTTAATAAATAATAGAATAAAAAAATTATAAGTTTATAATATCAATACCATATCTCATATAAAAAAATTACTTGGGTTGGGAAAGTATCAATGCACACAAACCTATAATTAAATAATAAGGTTGTTGGATGGGGGAATAGAACAAAAAATGAGTAAAATCCCATCCAAATTACAATAAATAAAATTTCAATGTATTGTAAGAACCCATGGTGTGTGAAAAAGAGGTTAAGGAAGCATAATTAGTAGAATGGGGCTTGAGTAATCCAAAAGTAGTTATGATTTTACTTCATATTAAACCATAAATTGATTGTAACTTAGAAAAAGGCAAGGCAACTAATTCTATCAAGGATTCAATAATTTATTATGGAATTAAATAGTTATTAAAAGACTCCCCCAACATATAAGGATCATCAAGTGTTGAGTTAGAAGATGAATTTGATATAGTGCTAAAGGGAGTAATGTTTATTATAGAACATAAAATAATGTAAGGATCACATTATCGAATACCCCACTAGTTTCTTAGAAGAAAAATTTGGGTGTTTATTCCCAAAGTAAAAGTGGAGGTAATTAAAAGGATCATGATATCTGACACCAATGGATTTTTTTTTTTTTTTTTTTTGCTTAATGTTAGGGTTGAAGGGTCCCTATCCCAAAAAACATATATTTCTAAAGAACCCCATAGGTATGGCTTAATAATAAACATTATTAAGGCATATAACCTTACAATATAACCATAATACCAATTTTTTTAAAAAAATAACTACAGTTGGTCTTTAAAATAGATAACAAAATCAAAAAATTATTATATAGGTCACCTTCCTACCTATTTATTGCTTACAGATCAAAAAACTAGAAATTAATCCAAAATGATTAATTCTACCACTATACCATCACTGATCATCATTTCACTAGAAGCTGAGAACTTAGCTTTATTTTTTGAACTAGAAATAGGCACCTCCTAGACTTTATCTCCTGAGATTGAGCCAACCAACACCATCTCCTAACTTGTTTGAGATCTCGCTACCTCCTTCGACTACATAAAATTCAATATCCTTTTACTGCTCCCCTATTCCAATAATAATTTACCTTTACCTTTCCACCAAGGTTGTTTCTTAAATAAATTCCTCACAACTCCTTTTGCCAACCATTTTATAGCTTGCACTTGCTTTGGCATCCATATCTAAGTACACCATTCTTCTATTTGTATAATAGGTATCAAAATATCCTCAATAACAGGCATCACAATGCCCTTTGTCCCACCTTTATTCTACTTTTCAGAGCATACCTCATCTACTTCTTGTGGAAAATTAACCAGAGACAAAAATATAGTTTCTAATAGCTAAAAAAAGGACAATAGAATGAAACCCAAATTGTCTTTACCTCAAAATGGCATAGTTTGGAAAGGACCCAAAGGAAGAGAGTCAATTTCTAACATGAGACCCACTCTATGCTTTGTCTAGATGAATAAATCAACCAATGTTTTGATCTGATCTCTATCTATCATTACCATACAAATTTTAATGAAAAATAATGAAGCCATGTTTGAATTAACATGCACCTGTCTATTGATCGCCAATATCTCCACCCCCAACACTTTCTCAATAACCTCTACCACTTCCACAATAGGTATCCAAAAGGCATCAAATAGACATGTTTTAGAAATACTACTTGAGAAGCCCATCTCACAAACACTCATTCCAATGAAAATAAACAACCAACCTATTGATTCCATGTAGTCTAGTTCCATGTTTGATAGTGCAATCTAGCCATAGACCCAAGCCAAAAATCCACCTTCAAAACCCATTTCAAATAAATCAAAGCTTCCTATAAATATGCATGAAAAATCCATCATGATCTATTAACTCTCATGGTTACCTTTAATAAAATCAATACTAATACATTCAACACCTTGCCACCAACTCATTCACCAAAAAACAAATTGCTACCACTTCAAAACATGATTTAATCACATGGAAATATTCAAAACCTTGAAATTATAATTATTATTTTTTTTAAATTTTAAAACATTTTTTTTTTAATTTAAAAATTATAGGTCAATTTGATCAAGCCCAATACAATCTCCCCATCCTTCTCTAACATTATCAACTTGCTTTTTCATTAGTTGATCATTACCAATGCAAGCTAAAAAATAAGCCACTCTATTATTTTCACAAAAATAATGCAACATTTCCAGTCCTCAAACTAATCAAGTTTAGGCTAAATTATTGCCAATCTATTCTATAATTTCCATAATCTGGCCTTCTAAATTCTCAAAGCTTGAATGAGTACTTGTGAACATCCTTCAATCTTCAAAAAAGAAATCTTGAATTTCAAAGCCAACTCAATACATGTTGCTAATGCCTGAGCCTCTACCTCATTATTCATTCCATCAAGGAGTTTTAAAGACATTGCTCTTATTAGTGAACCACTATAATCCTTAATCACACAACCAACCCTAGAGGATCCTATATTTCCTCTACAAGCTCCATCAAATTTGATCTTAAACCATCCTAGTTGTGGAGGAGACAAGATTACATCCTTTATTTTTCTCTTGTTCTTCTTATCTACAATTTACCCTTTAACGAGGTAATGGATTTTTTATGAATTGGGATGAAATTCCATCTTTAGGCACATAATTCCTAATAATTTTGAGTATTATCAGGATCACTTGACTTAGGCTAATAAATCCCCAAGGAGTTTTTGTGTGAAGGTTTTTATAATGATGTTAGGAATTAGTCCTCACATAGGTGCATTAGAGAGTTTAGGTTACTATGCAATAATATTAAATATTAATTAGAGTGTGCATATTTAATATGTGTGTGAATTAGGATTGTCTTCTCATCATTTGTCTTCATCTCATAGTTAATATGTGTGCATATTCCATAATATTAATTAAAGTGTGCATATTTAATATGTGTGCATATTTAATAGGTTACTATTCCATTGATTGTTCATTCAAACCTTTCTTTCACTTTATCAATATTTAAATAGTGTATACCATGTGTGAAGTCTATTGACATGCACCATTCATTTGAATCTTCTTTAAATCCATCATGCTCACTCTTTCCACATAACTCACTCTATTTTATTCCACTATGTTCATGCTTAGTTTAGGTGTATTTGAATAAGCACTTGTGAGAGTCAAATTTATTTTTAAATGTTTTTTAGAAACATTAAACTCATATTTAAATTTATAACATCCAAAATTATTTGGATCAACTATAAACAACGTATATTTATGTTTCAATCATTTTTGGGCCATTTTGTGGTTTTTCAGGTTTTCTAGGTTCATTCAAATATAAAAGAAAAAGAAGAAGAAAAATGATGAAAAATCATTGTTGATCATAATATAAAGCTATAATTGGATTAATCCCCATTATAAGAATTGATCATTTAAAAATATAATTAAAGATTGGATTTTATAGATATATTTACATTGCCAATTGAGATCCACATTGGTTTAACCTCATTGTTGACTAGACTAAACTTCATTGATATTGAATCAATGGTATTGTCTATTATATTGGTAAATTACATCAATTTATTTTATTTTAAATCATTCAAAACTATATTCAATCCTCCCATCATCTAATTAAACCTTCATCATGTTTTGCAACTTAGATCTATCATAGTGACATGCCTTAGCCTCAATCCAATTCAATGTTGGTTTTTGATTTCAAAAGATGATTCAACTCATCATTATAGTGTTTGATGAATCCTTGTCATTCCTATGAGATTACCTAACTCAAACCTCTTTCCATTTCACCCTTGAACTCACTAAGTTATCTATATCCAACTCCCAAGTTCCTCGATGTGATAATTAGGTTCCCATGAGCTCTTCACTAATTTCCCTATTCTAGACAATTTCACAATCTCTGTAAACACTGGAAAATTACACACAAGGGTTATAGATGTCTAACTAACCCTTAAACCACTCTTGGACCCTTGGGACCACTTGATAAACCTCAACCACCAAACTTAAGGTAAAATGACTAAACTTTGACCATTCTACCCTTTAACCTATCAACCACTGACGGTCAACCCCTAAACACTGATGGTTAGGCCTAACTACTGGCAATAATCCTTTTAACCTCCTTAAGGTTTAACTCTATATATTTTTTTAAATTTATCTTATCTGATCTATGTGTGAATCAATGCATGTTAAATCTAAATTTAGACACCCTATAAACCTCTTGTTACATCTCTCCCTTCCTCCTATAAAAAAAGAGGAGTTGAAAGGGATCTGGAGTCAAGAGTAATCAAGCACCAAAAGGGCAAAAATTATCAGAGATCATCAAAAATTATAAAATTTTCTTGTATTATAACTTATTTTATAGGTGCTCTTCCAAAAACCAAGTCAAAGATCCAAAGTGTCATAATTCATCAGTCATAGCCAAGACACCGTTACCCTACCAAGATTGTTCTAAACTCCAAATTTTTCATCCAATTACCTCCATATTCTTCAGACTAGTGATCTAAGTATCTATCTTTTATCATATTTAGTAATTGGTTTTATTGTTTTATCTTTCATCCCACTTTCCAAAATCCATTATGTAACCTTGTCAACTATCCTCTTGAACCAGACCAAAACCCACAATAGTTATCAATGATCACCCTAACCACTGATGGTCTGTCCTAACCACTGATGGTTAACTAACCACCAATAATCACCCAAAAATATATAGTTACCATAACTACTGATGATATCACCCAACTAATGATGGTCATTATGTGATAATTTCAACAACAAGCTATTTTTACCTATCAAACCCCAACCAAATCCCACTTTTTGACTTTCTACTTGAGCACAAATCATCACTCTATTTTTTGAAACCATTCCTAATTCATTTAGCATTAATATCTAACCATCTATTGATATAAGTAGTCAAATTCATCTCTTTTAAGCACCTCTTGTATTTGATTTCATTACCTTCTATTATTCATGCAAGTAATTTATCTTTCTTTTATAGAACATAATTTTTTAAAATCATGGATTGACAGCCTCCAAGGAAGCTTACACTTCTTGGATATATCTGGCTAGGTATTCCACCCACCCTAATATATAACTAATCAACCATTTATTTAATGATTTCTTATCTACAGGTCATTCCTCCCAAGCCAAAGAGGAGTATCTACAACTGTCTAGATCATGGAGTGCAAACTAAATCTAGGTTCTACTAACCTCACCCTTCTTTCAAGTTTTAAAAATTTCTTCGAAGAAAATAAAGTAAAATTTATGTAAAACATTTTGTCACTCTTTCTGGGACCCTTGAGTCTTTTATTGGGTTTATAGTTGCATCTAGATGCTTCTTCTTATCTTTTTGCTCATACAACAAAATCAAAATTTCATCTTGGGCTTAAAATTGACTACATCCATTATTTTATCATTTATTTTAGCTCACTTAGATTAATTAATCAAGTGAATTAATTGTAGTTTCACTCTTACCACACACACAATACCAAACAACTTACATCTAATCAAACATAAAAACATTGATACAAGGCTTGACTATGATTTCATCACCTAGTGGTTACCTTTATTGACTATCCTACTTAGATTTCATCACCAAGGGGAGAACCAAATCATTTCAGTGGCCGAGTAGAATCTCAGGCAATCAATATATCTTAGCTAAACTCCCAACACCCTTATCAATTTGGTGTTTGAAGTGAGGGGGTAGGCCCTAATATCAAGCCATGTACATATTTCCAATACAAGTCCCTTTGAGAGACTAAACACAACCTAAAACCAACTATAGACTTCTTTTCTAGTACTTGCTCTACAATCCAAGTTGAGTCACACAATTCAAAAATCTTGAGGCATAAGCCATAATAGATACTAAAAATAACCTTAGGATTTAATGTGATTTAGTATGTGTTTTGTTTTCTTGATTTTTTCTTATCTTCTCTTTGTTTGAGTTGTGAGATTTCTTGTATCTTCTTCTTTTCCTTATTTGCATGGTTTTAACTAGACAACTAAGAAACCAAGAAAATCATGATCCACCTCCTAATCATCTATCTTCCTCTTCTCCCTCATCCATGGAGTACATCTCAAATTTAAAGAGTTCTCTCCATCATTTTAGAAGTCCTAGCGTCCCTCAGATGGTTTCCCAAGGTGATGAAAATTTATCCACCTTTTTGGATAACAAGCCCATATCCCTCCAACATTACCTTAACACCATATCTCACCATACCCTTGATTTGGTTTTACTTGTTGAACTAACCTATGGCATGCCATCCCACCTTATGGGTGACACTTTTATTGCCACCATCTCTACCCAAAATTTAGTTACCCAAGCATCCTCTACCAATAACCCCCTTGATACCACCATCCCAAACCAACCCACTCAACCAAGTAACACCTAAGCACCTTCTTCCCCAACTAATAACTCTCTTAGTATAGGAGCAACCCAACCTTTGGGTACTAGTACTTCCCTTATCATAGGAGTACCCTTTACTAATGTCGCCACCATTCCCCTTATTTCCAACCCACCTACCTCCACTTTATTCTAGAGTTTGGTGGTTCCCATACCTTATACCTTTCCACCCATTAGTACCAAAGTTACCACCTACCCTCTATCTACTAACCCAACCATACCTCCTACCCAACCTACATTAATATTTCAATAGGTGCCCATTGCATAAAACCTGAGCTACATCCCTAACCCATAAGGGTATGTACCTTTACCTTCCACCCAACCACCTATCTCCATGTATTAATATGTGGCATCATCCCAACCACCCATGTACACATACCAATATGTGGTAGCTTCTTAACCCCCCACCAACTATCCATATGTTTCACCTACCCAAACCCAACATAATCTACCCTACAACTATAGGGGTGCACATCCACAAATGGACCTTGTCAAAATGTTAATAGATAAAATGACTACTTTGGAGTCATCTATTTTTGGTTCCTATAACCTCTTCTCTTATGACCAAATATGCAATGAGCCAATTCATCCATCCATCCCTATTCAAACTTATCCTCCTCAATGGGAGCTTTCAAAATTTTCAAAGTTTTAGAGTAAGTAAGAACCTTAACATGATATATGATTGTCTATGATGATGCTCTCCTTCTCCATACCTTTCCCATGTCTCTATTAGGTTTTGCACTAGATTGGTATATTGTTATTCCAACAAACTCCCTCTTTTATTTTTCCCAACTAGCTCAGACTTTCTTAGATCACTTTTCCATAAACATCTCTAAGAAGTTTTCAATCACCAATTTCTACTCCATTCAACAATTTGATGATGAGTCCATAGCCAACTTTGTAACCCATTGGAGAATATTGATAAATCAAAACTCTCTCTTTTCCCCAACTTGAGTTGATTGAAATCTTTACATGGGCTTGTGCCAAACACATTTCCTCTACTTTATAGGTTTAGAGGTTTAGGACCTTTGATGAAGCTTTCACCATGGAATGAAAATTATAAAATAGAGCCATTGATGAGGGGAAGTTGAAATTGAGAAACAAGAATTCCACTTCAAATTAAATGAGACTCCCTCCTCCAAATCTAACAATCAAACCAACACTAACTCCAAAAACAAGGGAGCCATGAATATGGTTTTCCTTAAGATTATTCCTCTACCCATTGTTAACCAACCCAACTCCTCCAATTCCTCCAATCAAAACACTAGAAACCTAAACCCCAATAATCAAAATCAATTTACTCTACTAGGGGAGTTATATGATTTGGTCTTGGAGAAGTTATTAAAGGTGAATATCATACAACTTTTACCAATCAAACATCCATAACAATTCAATCCCTCTCATCCTGTACCTAGCTGGTATAAGGAGAATGAATTGTGCACCTTTCATCATGTCATTAGACATTACATTAGTAGGTGTAATACCTTCTCTAATGACATCCAAAACCTCATCAACAAGGGGGAACTTGTGTTGGATAACCCTAATACACCCCCAAATTAAGCACTTGAAATATTTAGATAACTATTTCCCAAACATGCCCCTTCCATGAACAATAAAAACAATAGATCAAAATCCTCTCACAACTACAAAGTCCATACCATTAATTTAGTCCTTAGTCAAATCATTGATGAGGAAGCCATTGATGAAACCACCTTTATTTCCCCTCCACTTATTGAGTTAGTGGAGTCGCTCTCATTTCCTTTCGAAAATGAGACTAAGGAAACAACCACTCCCCCTTCTCCACTTATTGAGGTGGTGGAGTCACCCTCCATTCCTCTAAAAAATGAAACCAAGGAAATAACCCCTTTGTTTTCTCCACCTATTTAGGTATTTGAGCTACTAGCCTCTCCTTTAGAAGGCATACCAAAGGAGGCAACCATTACCACTATCTCCTTCTCCTCCACCATACAACAATCCACTCTTTCTTTAGAAAGCACCCCTAAGGAAGTGATCACTCTACCTACCTCTCCCATAAGAGATTCATCTTCCCAAACCTAAGAGCCCTTTATTGAGGAAAAGGATGAGGTAACCACTTCTCTCTCTCCACCCATGGGTTTAACCTTTGAAATTAGTATCTGAGGGATCAAACCTATCTATAAGCCCTTCTCTAGACTAGTTTACAACATGGAGTACTTGTCCCAACCTAACATAGATCATGACACATTTTAGCACCATCTTAGGCTTCTTTACCAAGCCAAACAAGAACCTCCAACCACACCACTATCACCCCAACCTTGTATTCCCACTATCGAACCCACTTTCACCATAACCAAGCCATTAAAAACCTCTACTAACCAAACCATACCTGAATTGTTTGAAATGAATCCACCTAAAATAACCAAGTCAATTTCTAACATTCTAACCAAGCCTACTAAAAATCTTGGCATATTCCCTATTCATGCACTTAATCAACCCTCATTAAAATTATAACTAACTTTACATAAACTATCAAAGAAACCCTAAACTAAGCCAACAAAGAAGGTGAAAACACCCAATATTTCACAAACCAAAACTTTACCTTCTCCTTCTAATTTGCCTTATATTTTGGGACATCACCCTTCTACCTTAGTAAGGAAATGAACCATCCTAGATAAGACCCAAATCCAACCACCACTTTTGGTTACACGATCACTCCTACTTTCACCCTCACCTATTTTTACCAAACCTTATATAACCAAACCACCTACTTCTCAGGAATCTACACCAACACCTTTTAACTCCAAGTAATCCCTACCAAAACCATCCACCAAGAATGCTCTTTCACTCAAATCTTTGACCATCAAACCCACTCCTAAAAAGGCTTCCACCTTAACCACCAAACCTAATACCTCCACACCTTTGCCACCATTGCTTGAGTATTACTCAACCATCCTATAGAGGTTATTACAAGTATCTTGCTTAACCTTACCACCTATCAAACCATTCAATGCATATAATCCTAAACCATCTTGGTATAATGACAAATTAATATCCTCATATCATAGGACACTTGGGAATGATATAGAGAACTATATATCTCTCTAAGTATTATCCCATCAACTATATAATGAAGATGAATTATTGTTAGATGAGCCTCCTATGAGCCCAACACCAATACAAGAACCAAGAACCATCAACCAACACTCACTTACTACTCTACTCTCATATCAAAGTGAATCAAAACCCAAGCAATCCTCTAGCCTAATTCCTTATCAAATTCATATCATTAATGTGGTCACATGATCATAGGCTCAATCGAAGGATAAGGTAAAATCAAAGGTGTCCATTCCATGGACATATCCCTCTTCCACCACCCAACCACCTAACCAATTCCATACACATTTACCTTTAACAAAATCCAAGGTGTCCATCTTGGGTCCCCCTCAATCAAACCCTTTTAAATCAATCCAATGAGTAGTTATAAAATAACTTCACCAAACATTGGTGAAGATGAATTTATATGAATTGATCAATACCTCACCCCATCATCACCATGTGATGATAGAGGTTTTGTAATCTATATAGGTCCAACCAGAAGACCCACAACCTTTAGTAGCCTTTATCAGAGCTCTTCAAATTTCCAACCTTATTACCTTTAAGGATTCAAAAATACCCTCCATCCATCTAGATAACCTAGATCCTCCCCTCTTCATTACCATGTATATCAAACAAACTTGCATCAAGAGAGTTATGATTGATGGGGGAGATAACATCAACATTATCTTCTATGATGCATACAACCAACTCAATTACCTAAGAACATTATGTCAAAAACCTTAGTGGTGCTTTGATCATTCAATGATACCATGACCATAACTCTTAGAATTATTTTCCTTCACATTCATCTAGGACCTTGCATGCTTCTTACATTCTTCTACTTATTAAAAGGCAAGTCCTAGTAAAATGTTTTGCTAAGACACCTTTGGATACATTACATGGGCTATGTGACATCCAACCTACCTTTATGCATCAAATTTGAACATGAAGGTCATGTTTTTACCATACAAGTTGACCTAAGTCCTTTTTACATTATGCAATATGATGTACTAACCTAACAACATTCTCCTTCCTCCATCCAACAAACCTTCACCAGTAAAAGATAAAGCCCTATCTTATTTTACCACTAAATAATCCACTAGTTCATCCATCCCTTCTAGCCAAATCCCCATAATGGACCCTTTAGAATCAACCTTCTAGCATCTTTCATTAGGGGAGTATCACCTTTTGACAATAGACACTTTTCCTACTTCTCAAGAGTATGGGAATCTTGACCAAAAACCCAGTTATGAACCTAATATTGGAACCATTATTCCTTTCAAGACCTTAGCTTGTCAAACCAATTTCATCTATGTGGGACTTGATAAACCCCTTAACACTTCTGCCACCTCTTTTTCACCTTGACCATTCACCTCTAGTTTTTCCTATCTAGATAAACCAGAGTTTACCTAAACATAACTTTATAGGTTTGATTGGAAGGGATTTGGTTTAGTTCAGTATGAACATAGGATGCATGAGTTGATTCCAATAAAAACTTGAAAAACTCTTGAAAAACATGGCCTTATTTTCATGCCACCTAAATAATAAACCAACGCAGCTCCCATTACCATCACTGATGAGGAAATCCCATCCTCACTTTCCACTCTACCATTGACACCTGAGGATTTTGGCATCATCCCCATAACATTTTTTCCATCAACATTATTTACCTTGGACCCATAACTTATCAAAAGGATATGGCAACCATAACCACTCCTCTAACTTACCTTGAGATGGTAATAGATGACTCTCCTACCATTAATACAATTTGGTGTCAAGATGATGATTCTATTCTCACCTATTTTGGTGTAAGAGATTCCTCTATCCAAAAATATCTCCCCCATAATAATCTAACAATGTTAAATGAATCCACCATGGATATCAACTTGGGTATTCTAGGTAACCCATGTATTGTCAAAATTAGCCAATAGCTAAATTCTAAGGAGCTTTGAGACTTCCCTTCCTTATTACAATACCACAACATAAGATTTTCTTGGTCTTATAGTGACATGACAAGAATTGATCCATCCATTTCTAACCATAACATAGTCACCAACTTTGATGCCAAGCCAATTAGGAAAAAACTTCAATAAATGAACCCTTACCTGGCCCTTCTCATCAAAGAAGAGTTTCAACATCTCCTATCCATCAATTTCATTCAACTCATTTATTATCCCCAATGGGTCTCAAACATTATACCTATCACCAAATCCATAGGGGGAATTCTAATTTATGTGAAATTTTGTGACCTTAACCTTACTTACCCAAAGGATTACTTTCCTTTACCAAGTATTGACCAACTTATTGATCTTACAGCTGGCCATGAGATGTTATCTCATATGGATGGATTATTGGGTTACAATCAGATCCTAATTACCCCTAAAAATCAACAAAAAACCTACTTTATTACCCCATGGGGAACCTTCTACTATAGGGTCATGCCTTTTAGACTAAAGAGTGTTGGTGTAACCTACCAACATGCCATGACCTACATCTTCCATGACCTCATTCATAAAATAATAGAAGACTATGTTGATGACCTTCTTGGGAAATTAAAATGTCGTAAAGATCATTTAGCCATTATTAATATTATCTTTGAGCAACTCATCCATTACCATGTCCACCTTAATCCCAAGAAGTGTATTTTTGGGGTCTTGTTAGGAAAGTTCCTTGGCTTTATCATATCCCTTTGGGGAATCAAAGTCAATCCTACCAAAATAATATAAATCCTCAACTTGCCTCCTCCTACCCACCTCAAACAACTCCATAGCTTGTAGGGGAAGCTCCAATCCATTCATCGCTTTATCTCTAAGCTCTCATATCGATGCCAACCTTTCCACCAACTTTTAAAGAAGGATATATCTTTTAAATAGAACAATGACTATTAGAAGGCCTTGATTCACTTAAAAAGTACCTTCTATCTTCACCCATCTTCATTCCTCCTAAATATTTATACCATTGACCACTCCTTAAGGGCACTGATGGTTCATCAAGATGAGAAATATAGAGAGAAAATTGTCTACTACATTAGCCATACACTTGTATAGTATGAGACTTAGTTCACCCATACCAAGAAACTTTGCCTATCCTTGGTCTTCATGGCCACCAAAATTTTCCACTCTATTCTAAACCACAAGACCTATGGCATAACCAATACCAACCCACTCAAGTATATACATGCCAAGCCATATAAAAACCAATATATGGCTAAGTGGCTCATGCTTTTAACTAAATTTGACCTTGATTTCCTTTAACAAAAGTCAATTAAAGGGATAGTCATTGCTGACCAATTATTCAAAGCATCATTAGTAGATAACCAACCTCCTCCTCTTGAGTTTTTAGATGAATCCATTGCAACCCTCTCTCAGGCAAACTTCACCTATAAAGTGACCATGTTCTTTGATGGATCAAAGTGTTAATGTGGTGGGGGAACTGACATCATCCTTATCCCCCTTCATGGTGAACCTCTTCCTTTATCCTTCAAGCTAGATTTCAAATATACCAATAAGATGGCTGAGTATGAACCCTTAGTGATAGGCCTCCAAACTACATTAGCTTGGGGAGTCAAAATGATCAACATTTTTGGTGACTCTCAGCTCATGGTCAATCAAATAATTGGATCTTATTAATGCAAGATTGATGTTTTTAAATAGTATAAATAATTAATTGATGTACTCTTAGCATCATTTGAGCACTATCTTATCCAAACCACTCCATGATCTAGGAATAATTTTGTTGATATGATGGCTTCCCTCACTTCTAATATCCCTTCTGTACCCTCTGTCTCTAAGCTATCTATCATTATACATTGACTTACCCAACCCTCTTATGTCAAATTAGACTCTCCCACCATCTTCAATGTGGAGGATACCCAACTCAACCTTTGTTATCAATAGACCTTTGACTGCCTCAAACTTTCTAGGATTCCTTTTGATATTTCTAGGAATGCTCGAAGAGCATTTATTTAGAGCACCACACATTATACCATACTGGGGGGATTCTTTATAAACATGACTTTGACTGGGATTCTAGTCTTATTGGTGAAGATAACCCCCATTATTTATAGTGACATCATTTTATCATCACTATGACTAAATATTTTACCAAATGGGTAGAGGCTATTCCTCTTGTCTCAATAAAAAATATATATATTATCAACTTTATCAACCATCACATCATCTATCATTTCAGTGTTCCTCATAAAATTATCATTGATTGAACTCACCTTTTTTTATAAATTAAGCTCATCCCCTATCTTCATCCACATTCATATCCTTCTTTTAATGAAAATTGATTACAACTAAATCATGTGATTATCCATTATAGTCTTCACTTAATCTTGAACATGGGTACCACGGCTCTACCCATGGCATATTTCTCATGGAAATTTTCATCCTTTATAAGACAAATTTTCATGATCATTGTCTCTTAAACCTCTTCCACCAATAACTAACCTTATTTTCCTTTTATTATTTCATTCATAAAGGTCAACCTCTAAGCCTATATAAACAAGTCTATGTCATCAAGAGCAAAAAAATCAAAATAAAAATCAAAAGAGTCATAAAAAGAAAATTAGGGGTCATTCTTACCATTTGAAAATTGCTCCCTTGAAGGATAGCTACACAAACATATCAAAATTTCTCAATATGAGGTAGAATTCTCCCTTTAAGGACAATTATCCATATCCTTAAACAAAGCACAAAAAATTAGATCACTCCCTTGAAGGATGGATGAGTAAATTATTTGTAAAAAGCATAGCAATTTATTAAAAACTATCTGCATTGATCAACTTCCACAACCTCTCCAAATAACAACAAAAGATCAAAAGACCCATTATCAAAATTAGAAAATACAAATATAATTTGGAATCCATAATCAGCTTTCATAAGTAGACTTCTTGCATTGATCAATCTACACATTATATGACATGAAATTGTTTATGAGAGCTCTTTGGTAACCTATAAAAGAGGTATGCTAGTCTCACAAGAATGTTCTACCATCATCTATTTCCCCTTTATTTACTCTATAGACAAGGGATTTTGAGCATACTTTAAAATATGTGATCAAGACACTTTTTTAAACAACAAAAAAATGCTAATGCAAATCATTCAAATGGATTATGTTCCTTAAGCTGATCCAACTTTGGTTTATTTTAGTCTTTGCCAAAGAAGGAGCATAAGGTCTTGTTTTTATTCTCTCTTGCTTGTTGATACATTTGTTACAACATTTGTCTCTTTATTATCCTATCTTTCTCACATTTAGTTTTGTTATAAAGCTTACTCTATGTGTTTTTAAGATTAAACTATGGTTTTTAATCAAATAACCATAACCATAACCAAATCATAAACAAAAGCAACATCATTAACATACTCATCAAGAACCATGATCAAGTAACATTAAATCCATAAACCATTATCATGAGCCTAATCATAACATCATCTAGTGATCAATCATATAAACTAACCATCTATCACAACTAATCATACATCAAAAATAAATGAGTCATTCACTCATGATTATCCACCACATGTCTAAATCTAGATGAGGAATCATATAATTTAATCATGAATGTAGTCATCACTATCTTCATTATCATCTATAACCATAACAATAATCACATCATAACCATGTCCACCCAAGCATAACCAGTAGCCATAACCATAATCATATCAATATCATAAAATGATTATCTTATACATGAAGTCAATTATCACATTCATAAACATCATAATCACATAAACAATGTCTATCAATATCAATGTCATCATAAACATAAATTAAAAGAACCATAATATCACATGCCTACCTAGGTGAGTCTACATAAACCATCATGAACATAACCATATCAACATCATATCATAAATAAGTAGCACAAACATCATAACCATGAGCAATAAATCATAAATCATGATCTTATCTATATACATCAAAATAATGATCATATATATAATGATGTACATTTCTCCCAAAATATCTTACATATCTCTACATTAGCTTGTATGCCAGTATCAAAATCATATGGTACATCAAAAATATAATGTATCATAACAAATCTGATCCCCTAGGGCACCATTGCCTCATAGAGCCTACCCTCATACACCTACCTTTTTGCCTATAGATGCATCCCACTAACCTAGTGTCTTCATGCCATCCCCTCTGGTCATACCATATATGTACTTTCCCCATCAGGGATCATCTAGTAGATGCCTAAAAACTAAGGCCTCATAATACTATATGTCCTTAACTATCTCTACATGTCTCTACATCATGATAGTCCCTGATGGTCCCACAACTATTGATAGTCCTCCTACCTACCAGAGAGAATCTCTCTCTTGCATAACCATGTCTGGCTGAGCTCTAGCCTGATCTCTCTCTCTCTCTCTCTCTCTCTCTCTCTCATAAAAGTGGACACCTGAACCTATGCTACTATCAAGGATGATTGTGTTGGTGCCAAATATTCTTGAATTATAGCTAGACCCACTCATTCCTATTCCTTCTAAATGATCATTACCTATATATTTGGGGTAACCCCTGCATCTGAGCTTGATGACCATTTCCCCCTGAATTGACATCCATGTCCTGCCGACCACCATGATCACTTCCAAAGTTGGTTTTAGCATAGTGTGCCTAGTACCATGTAGGATAACCATTTGTAACACCTACATCATCCATATATATCTTTGTAGGTAACTCTTCCTGATCAATGAACTCTGCATTAGTTATGGATTAGGTAGTGAAAACTCTACATCCTCCCTCCTATACCTCAGGAACACCCTAAGGATATCCTAAACAAGGCTTAACTACCTCTATAACCTATCAAATGGAATGATATTTATATTTTAATCTAACCTAACATATATCCATCTATAGCTCTAAAGAGATAGAGTATGTCTCACATAATGTTGCCATCCTAAAAACCTAACATTCAATCTCTAAATCACATCTCCTACAACCAAATAATCTAGTCAATCCTTATAACATTATATGTCATGTGCCCCTCCTATATGTCTTGAGAGGGAATAATCACCTCTCAATATCATGTATCCAACCTTTAAATCCATTTTCACAAAACCCTCCCATAGTATCTCCATAGGTCTCAATACCCAAATGTGCTCATAAGCCCAACAATAGAGAAACAAGTTGACACTAATTATGTATCTCATGTGAGTGAATAATCCCTAAATATCTCAATAAATTTGGACTAATAGCATAATATCCCATTCAAACACTATTTAACTCAAAAACATCTCAACTATCACCCATAAAAACAAGTATGGAAACCCCTCATTGCTCAAATCTAGTAAAGCATAATAGGTGACCGCATCATCGTCATAATAAATAGATGCCTCACATCCCTATCCTTCTATTATAGTGGCGTGTAGTGGAAACCCCATGAGTGCCACCTCGTATAATCATGGTCATCTTTATTAAGAGCTCTATCTACCCATCTCTCTCCTCACACTTAATGTGGTAGATTGGCTCACCCCATATGGGTATCTACACAATATTGTGGATGTCCTTAGGTAAAATCATCAAATCACTTATTAGAAGAATGAATGTATTAGTGTAAGGATCCCATCTCTTGATGAGTGCCACTAACATCACCACATCTTGAGGTACATATTAGTAGTAGCTCATGCCCCCAAGGCCCATGTCATCCATATGCTCCCAATTGGTGTCAGTCATGCTTCATTAAATCTCATCCAATATCCAAGGCACTCTATCCCTCATCTATATCTGCTCCTATGCTTGTAGGGTTTGATAGTAAAAATCCTTAGTTTATTGACATATTTTTGCCTATAAACTCTACCTATTACACTTACCTCCTATTCTAATCTATTCAACTCCTAACATTTGCCTAATATGACCTATACCTATGGCTTATCTTCAAAACTTTACCCTTCAACTTTAAACCTAATCTACCATATACCTAATTAACCTATTCCTTAGTTAACTATACCCTTAAAAATTTATCTAATGATATTATTTTGACCTTAATTATTACCCTTTAACCTTAACTATTACCCTTTGAATTATACACATTAACCTTAACCTCACCCCTTAAACTCAACATTGACATTAAACTATTTCTTATCAATCATTAACTACACATCCACATTTCATCAACCATTTATGGTCAACTCTTCCTATCATTTACCATTGATAGTTAAGGACCAACATATGATAGCCACAAAAAATGAACTATTCACAATTGCTTATCAATTATTGATGGTCGATAATGACTAATGGCAATTGATAATGATAGCTGACAGTCACTATGTAGTGACTACTAATGATCAACCCAAACCTTACCCCCTAAAACTACCTACAAAAAAACATAAATAGATAAAAAAACTTACCTAATCTTTACTTTACCCTCCCCTATCTACCCTACCCTTGTCAATTTAACTCTAAACTACCACATTCAACTCCAAAACCAAAAAAACTATCAACAACCCTAGTCCTAGGTCAACACCCATCCATAACTAAACAATAAACGAATTCAACAAAACATTCATTTCCCAATTTGAATCCAACCTATCAATTTAATGAAAAACCCTACCTTATTCTTCAAACACCATCATAGAGGTACCTTAGGATCCACCACCTGACCTTGTACTCTCCCTCATCCCCTATGCATCCCTAATCACTTGATCGAATCAATAAATACCTCACTCAATCACTCAACCAACACTTTCAAAACACCACCATTTTCTCACTTAAGTCACAAGCTAGTCATCAGAGGTACAAAGGCCAAATTAACATAATAAACCCATAGCAACCTTTTTACCATTGCCTTTTTAGGGCTAACATTTTATCACTAATAATCAGGGTGATTATCAATGGTCAACCTTGACTATTGATAGTTGATTAATTTAGGGTTTTATCCTCTTACCCACACCTTTTCAAATAAAATTTCATCACCAAAACCAATCCAACTACTTACCAATGGAGATTACCTTTTCCTCCACCTTGACCACCAACCACGTAACCTTATCATGGTCATTTTGGCCTGACTTCCACATGTTTTGTGATGACCTTACTTTGGTAATTTTGACCATACCAACTAAATTACCATGGCTAAACATTTTGAATTTGCTCTACCTTTTATGCACTAACCCATTTTGTGTCTTCCTAGGATCACTTACTACCTTGGATACCTGTGAGAACACTAACCTTGTCTAAGAGACTTGCCTTTACAAGTGTAACTCAACCATCATGCCTAAATGTAGTCACATGGTCTACTTGTCACTTGTCCTTCTAGTTTTGACCTTATTTTTACCAGACTGCTTCAACCATGATAACCTAATTAATACATAATCTTGGATATTACATTTAGTCTCACTTTTTGTGCATTTTTGTGCTTTAATGTCTAACTTATCACCAATTTTATCATCCACTTATCCACTTATCAAACCCACACCTAAATTTGTTTCACCTCATCAATTCTTAATTTGAGGAGGAAAACCTCCTCCCATACTTTGGGCATCTAACCTTTAAGGACCAACAATCCATTTTTGTTTTGAAACTTGTTGATACAAACTACATAACAAAAAGGGGTAAAATGTAGACACTAAAAAATCATACATGTTAGTTCTAGATGTCGAACTAACCCCTAAACCACTCTTAGACCCCCTCAAGACCACTTGACAAACCTCTAACACCAAAACTAAGGCAAGATGACTAAGCTTTGACCATTATACCCTTTAACCTATCAACCATCGATAATTGACCCCTAATTGCCAATGGTTAGGCCTAACTACTGATGATTAGGCCTAATCATTGATGGTCATCCTTTTAATCATCTTAAGGGTTAACTCCAGCTAAATACATCTTGATTTTTTATATTTATATTATCTAATCCATGTATGAACCAATGCATGCTAAATCTAAATTTATATTCCCTATTAAACCTCTTGTTGAACCTATTGTTCCATCTCTCCCTTCGTTCTATAAAAAGAGAGGAGGAGGTGGTGGAAGGGATCTAAAGTTAAGAGCAATTAAGTACCAAAAGGGAAATAATAATTAGAGATCATAAAAAATTATTAGATATTCTTGTATCATAACTTATTTTATAGGTAATCTTCCAGTAACCAAGTTAGAGAGCTAAAGTGTCATAATTCATCAATCACAGCCAAGACACTATTACTCTACCAAGATTGCTCTAGACTCCTCCAACAAGTTTTTCAGTCAATTACCTCCACATTATTTAGAACAATGAGCTAATTATATATATTTTATTATATTTAGTAATTTTTTTAATCTATTTTATCTTTCATCCCACCTTCTAGAATCCATTTTATAACCTCATCAACTAGCCTCTTGAACAAGACCAAAACCCACAGTAACTGCCAATGGTCACCTTAACTACCATCATTTTATCCTAACTACCAATAGTTACCTAACCATTGATGGTCACCCTAACCACCAATGGCCTCACCCAACCATTGATAGTTATTATGTGACAATTTCAATAACAAGATATTTTCATCTATCAAACCAAACCAAATCCCACTTTCTAAATTTTTGCCTAAGTACAGATCATCACTCTATTTTCTAAAATCATGCTTGATTCATTTACCATTAATATATGACCATCTATTGATATAATTAGTCAAATTCATCTCTTTCAAGCACATCTTGTATTTGATTTTAGTACCTTTTGTTATTCTTACAAGTAATTTATCCTCATTTTTAGAACTTGATTGTTTAAAAGTGTGGATTGATAGCCTCCAAGGAAGCTTGCACTTCTTAGATCTAGCTTGTTAGGTATTCCACCCTACTATCTAACTAATTAACCATTTATTTAGTGATTTTTTATCTATAGGTCATTCCTCTGAAGCCAAATAGGAGTAACTAAAACCATCTGGATCATGGAGCACAAACCAAATATAGGTTCTACTAACCTCAACCTTATTTCAAGTTTTACAATTTATTTCTAATAAAATAAAGTAAAATTTATGTGAAACAATATCCATTAGTATTTTTAGAACAATATTGGCATGTTTTATTGGTGAGTTACTCCATGAGCTTGTAAAATTATCTATATATCTGATCCCAATCAACCTCCAAATGGACCATTTACCTCTTGCTCTATGGCCTCCTCTCCTCCACATGACTCATGATGATAACATCATATCTTCCATGCTTGATGCAAATCCAACTTCGACCTGGTCAAAACCCTTAAAGTTTAATATTATATGCATAAATACTTTATTTTTTAATTCAAAAACCACCATTTTAAAATTTCAAATAAATTTTTGTCTTAAACAAATTGAGTGGGCTAAATATCCTGATAAGATATCAAAATTTTGTAAAGGCACTATGTTAGGTAGAGGTCATGGGCTCAACCCACACCTAGAACCCCAAAGCATATATTTTGGTGAAAAATTATTTTTAGAATTATTTTCCCAATAGATGATATTTAAAAAAGGGTTAATGATCTTTTTTAATAGAGATAAAGGGGGGTATATTGTCTAAATAAAATTTTAAATAAGATAAGACCTTTCAAAAAAAAATTAAGAGGGTGTTTTTGTCAAAAAAAATTATATTTTCCTATAATGGATTCTTTTGTAAAAAATATATAATTATATTTTTTTCTAAAAAATATGTAAAGGTGATATAAGTGTTTTTTAACAAGTTTTCGAATTCATTATTATTATAAATGGATGGAATTTTATTAAAGATTGACGTCCAATGATACTTTAAATTTAGGGGGTAAATACAAAGTAAAGGGAACACCAAAACTCTACAAATAATCTAGAAGCCAATCACAACTAAAGAATGAGGAATGCCACATGTTTTCTCCATAAAGATTTTTTTCTGATGTTTTCTCCCATGTGACCACTAAGGGGGGAATGTTAGGAATCAATCATCACATGGGTGAATTATTTATTTTAGGTTATTACTCCATAATATTAAATATTAATAGTGTATGTATATTTAATATGTGGGGAGGTTTATTCAATAATGTAAGTGAGTTGTGAAAATAAATCACGTAGTATTTTTTGAGAGAATTAGGGGATAGGGTGAGAGATAATAGGTGATAAGTATGTGAGATATTTAGGATCATATTATGGAGAGAGTTTATATATTTCATATGAGGAATATCTCCATGTTTTTAAGATATTCTTTCCTATAAATATATCCACTGTTGATTGAATAAAATATGTTTAATGATTGAAAAAAAGTTATGATGTTGCATTTACACACCTGATATTTGAATATTCATATCTATGGGGTAAAACCTATAAATTAAACATATAAAAATAAATAAGGTTAGATGACCAAATATGGAGTGAGGATTAGGAGTAAAAGTGAAAAATTATTTTTGATTTGAAATTTGGTAAAAGAAGTTTAAAGGATTGAGTGGTTGATAATAGTTTTAGAACAAGTAAATATTATAGAGAGGAAATTAAAATAAGATAATATGTATAATGAGGACTGGGATGGTTCACCAAGATAAGCTATTATAAAATAGAAAATTGGAGATAAAATTTGTTCAGTAGGAAATAATAAATTTATTTCACACAAGAAAATCCATAGAAGAGGATAAAAGTAAAAATGATATGTGGAAACTAATAAAAGAGAGGTTAATTTTGATAATAATTCAAAGGATATGTCAAGAAGAATAAAAATATAGAGGACAATGCCATTAACACCAAAAGGTGATGATGATGTGGTTATTGTAAGCATGATGTTTCATGCAGATACCTTGAAATATAATTTATCATGGGTAACACTAAGAATTTATTAGGGGAATGGGATATAAAAATAAAGGTAGGTAATCTAATTTTAAATTTAAAAAAATAAAAAATCAATTTATGCAAATATCTACTATTAAATTTGAAGAAGCCAAAGCAGACATGAACATAGGAAAGTTGGATAATCAAATGAAGAGCCAAGCTGTTATAGATCCAAAGGAGGAATTTTTTCCATTAGGCCCTAAAGAGCCAAAAAAGTGCAAATAAGTTATTATTTAATATTATGGAAGTGAAATAATATAATGTAAATAAGTAAGAGTGTCATATCCTAAAAATGATAAAAAAAAGGAATTTGAAATGATGATGAGAACACCTTGTGTTTTGCTTCTATCAAGCATACCACTAAGGGTAGGAGAGATATAAATATATGACATGTTTTCATATATGTGTATTAATGGAAATTATTTTAAAATAAGGCTTGTGTGGGTTTTCCATGGATATGATAAAAATTGGTGGATGTAATAATAAAAAAAATGTAATTTGGTAACTATGAAGTTGAGGACGCACTAAAAATTGTAGAGATCATTAAGAAGTTTTCCTTCCAAAAATTTGGCTAGGTATAAAAAACTAACTAATATTATTCTAAAAATGACACATCAAGTATTTGTGCACCTAAGATCCAAAAAAATTGTGTTAAACACCAATCTATTTTTTGAGGCCAAAGAGATGAAATATGTATACTATAACCTCACTAAAGCATTGGGGGACACACCAAAGGATACATGTCACTTGTTGAGGTTAAATGACATATCATGTTCTTATTCCATAATTTTTGGTTATCTAATTCTTGGGTGAGCCAACATGGGATAGACTTACTGAGGGAGATATCTATGTAGCACACATGATTACACTAGTAATGTTTTATAGCTACCCAACCTATCTGGAAAGAGAGTTCAACATTAACATTGTAAGAGTGCCTAAAAGGACAAGAAAACAATTTTATTTAGATGTATGATTATTATAACCATGTTAACCAAGTATGAAAATATAGTAAATTGAGGAATCCAAAGGTTAATGAGTGATAAGTTATCTCCTACCTTATATTATACATAATTGGAGATAGAGGATGTCATATTAGTAGGAGTGAATCCCAAGTGATATGACATTTATTGCAACATTATTAATTTTTTTGGGTTGATTAGAGAATCAAACCAAATATACTAGCCAATATTTTTCTTATTCATATATGCATGGGCTAGGATGACATACAACTATCCTCTTTCTCTTAATAGACTTAGACTTGAATAAGGTCAATCAATTAGATCTTGTGTATACTTGGATGAGATGGTAAGGACCTAATATATCTATAGACCTAGAAAAAGGTAATATACTCTCAAAATTTAAGAGGAAATGGTTCTAAAACCTAATCCTATGACATAGGGTATAGCTCTCACTAGGGCTCAATGTAGCTAATTAATTGTAAAGGTACAAGTAAAGTAAATGATTGTAAGAGGTATAAGTAAAGTAATGATGTGTAAGTGATTATAAATAAGGTAAGGTTCAATGGTCAATGGAATATGGGTCTATGAAACATAAGGTGATAAATTTAAATCTTAATCAATCTTATATATACCTTATTATTCAGTATAAGGAAGATCTTGAGAAAGGATAGACACATACATCCACAAATCCATAAGAAACATCTAATTTACTAAGTAAAGAAAAGAGTGTAGGGATAAAAATAACTATCTTAGCGTGGACCCATTGATGCTTCAATATCCACTTAATCTCAAATGGTCCTTTGCAAGATATTTTACATGTTGAAGAACTAAAATGGTAAGATGAATACCTATATATCCTTAATTATGAAATCTAAAATACCTCTCCTATTTAGCTTCAATAAAACCACAAGATAAGAATCTAAGATATGGGTCTAAACCTATAATTATCCCAAATACTACTTAAGGGTAGAAATGCAAGTGCAATTAGAGTGTATGAATGTGATATATGTTTTAGGAATGAAACATGACCCATATATATACAAATCAAATACCCAAAACTAACCCTGAACTCTAAGTCGATGATATCAACTAGGTCAATACAATTGGAAGACATTGGCTAGGACATTACAATTTTATCTAGGTTGATATAGTATAAATGACTAAATAAAGACTCAAAATTATATCAGGCTAAAAGATACAATATAGGGAATATAATTTAAAAAATAAATTATATCAACTAGGATGATATATAAGGCATATGAAAGCTATAAAATCTAGATGGATATTAGACAAAGAGGTAGGACATATAGATACTTAGAGGAGGCTAGACTGATAGTAGTGATGGTGTGATAAAATAGTATGCAAACATCTCTCAAAAATAAATATGAGTCAATCCCACCCCATTCTCAGTGCACCCTTTAGGTGTGCACTTACGAATATAGATGCAGTGAAAAAATGATACAAGAGAAAGCATCAATAAAGTGATGAAATTGAAAATATAAAGTGTATACATATTACCCACCTAAAAATCATCATGTGTCACAATAGTGTATCACAAGATGGTGCTTTGGGATATAAATAGATCAATACAAAAGAACATAAATAAAAATAAATGTTGAAATAACTGAAAGTAAATAAAAGTAAATAAAATGGAAAATTTTACCTTCACTTGCCTTATTAATTTTAGATGATGTTGTGTGTTGTAAATAATATTAGGCACCAAGGAACAAGGACAAAAATCAAATATAAAAAATAAAAGAAAAATCTAATGTTTTATAAAAAACTTTCTTAGCACCTAAAAAATCTCCATCTCACTAAGATTTTGAGGTTTATTTTGGTTCATGAAAAGGAGCTATGTAAAAATATATATGGACAAAATATAAAATCTTATAGTAAATAATTTCAAGTTTCAAATTTATAAATTTTTAATATGAATAGGATTTTTTTTAATAATTTGCATTTTATATTTTTAGAAAACCATAGCTTTGAGTGACAAAAAATAGTGCTATAAGAAATGACAACTTATGAAAAGGAGGTGGATGTGCAGGAGGTTGCATCAATAATATAAAAGGATTCCTAAAGGTAGGTGGTGCATTTAATATTTAGTTTTTACCATTTTTGATAAAATGAACTAGATTTAGGAAATATATGTGCTAGGGTAAATATGTGTAGGAGAATTTTCCTCAACAAAAAATAAATTGAAGCTATAATTAGAATAGGTAGAGGTAGTCAACCAATTTCAAAATTTATCCAAGATTATTTATTAGGGCCAAGGAAATAAAATTTTCATCCATGTAATTGGTAAGGGGGAATTTTAACTCCTAGATAGGGTATAACTAGTACATTTAAATTATAAGTTGACCAATACCATAGGGCATGGTTGATGCAGTAAGAAATGATTAAATTGGTTGATACCATAGGGTATGGTTGGTAGAATTGGATAATTATGCATGGCCAGTCCATTAAAATACTTAGTCAATACAATAAAAAAATTCAAGCATGAATGATACCATAAGGTATGTCTAATTTAGTATAATGATGTGCTAGACGATACCGTAGGGTATGTCAGGTGTTATTATTTTCCATTAATAAACCCAAGTAAATGGATTTAAATTTTATTATGGGCACATCATCTAAAAATAAGGGGGGAAAGGGAATGAAAGATAATGAAATTAAAACTCACCAACTCACAATATATCTAGACATATTATGAGATCTAGGCAGGTCACATCCTATTTACTCTAATGAAAGATACAAATATAGGTGGTGGGGGATATGGTCTAGAGATTGATTCCATGTTAATGATAATATAAATAGAATAATGAGGAGGGGAATTCAAATTTAAAATAAGGCTAATGTCAATTGTCTTCTCTCTCCACTTGTGATCTATAAATTATCATCCCATAGCAAGGTAAAGGGGTTGATGTTGTGGTTATTTTATTTTTGAGAAGAATAACATGTTCAACATTGTTGGTGTATCTATTGGAGTATAAGGTGGAAGTATATTGGAAACATGTTTCTTGTGATAATATTGTATAACTTGTACATACCCCACCCTGATGTAAATCTCACTTGCTTAACCATTAATATGACCATGATATGTACAAGCGATGTAGTATGTTATTCATGATTTATCCCTGGGTATGATGTTCATAAGAAATGAATGTATTTTGAGCTAATATACATTACTTAGTATAATTAAACATGTCTATTGAATGGAAGTGAATAAGTGCCTAGGCTAGGTATAAGTGATCTAAATTAATATGTATGACATTTCATTGATAATATCATTACCAACTAACCCTTACCTAACCTAAATACTTTGCTTTGTCCCTCAGGTGATCATGGGGAATGTTTTTTCCTCATGATATGCTAACACATGGAATATTTCCACTAGGTGCATAGATAAGTGTGTTAATGCATAGGCATTAGGAAAAAGCACCAACATTTTGGTTCCATCACTGGGATGGGTCACATTTTATTAAAGCAATGATGATGAAAATAAATAATGATTACAATTTATTTAGAAATTATCAAATGATGGTTAGAGCAGATGGAGAATTTTTTTTTAAAGGTCACCCTAGTTATAGAGGTTAAATGTCAAAAAAGTGGGTCAAAGAAAAATTATATGGCATCTTGTATTCCATATTTTTTGTGAGGCATGGTTTGTGGTGTATGATCTAAATAAGAATATAAACTTGGGATGAAAGTATCCATGTATAGAAAAAAGATTGGAACAATTGAAAATTTTAGGCGTAGTCTAGACTCAAGTTGTGGATGTGTGGTGGCATGGTACATTGAAAAATTACATGTTAGAGTTAGATATATCAACATAATATTTCTTTGAAGAAGTTAAGTTATAGTTCCTCCATAAAACTAGGGGTTCTTACCTTAGAAAGTTACCCTTAGATATCAAGATGCTGGTGGTAGATAGCAAAATTGAAGATATACCAATGGTCATTTAAGTAACCTTGCACAAGAAAATTGAGATAAATGGGGATGGAGAAGGAAAAATAAATATGATAAAGATAGAGTGAAAAGATAACCTAGTGTAAATAGGCTAGATCAAATTGGGATTAATGAGGTATGAGCATCTAGAAGAGATAAACATGGAGGACCTTTGAAAAAAGAGGGAAGGGTTTGAGTCAGGATGTGTTGTGAGTACCCATGGGATATGGGGAGGAATGATGAGGACATATGCACATATAAATTATACCCTCACACAAATAATTTCCATGACACAATAATAAATACAAGAGTTAGGGTCATCCTTGGAAAATTTGATGAGAGAGAAATAATCAGTAAGCACCTAACCTACCCCATCTAACCTACCTACTCGGGTGCATTATTCAAAATTATAAATTATGAGTTGTGACAAGGTAATAACAAAAGAAGTTTATAAACTTATAAATGTGTGGTATTTTTAGTTATAAGCATGTAGACTATAGGATTGATGATAAGAGGAGTGGGACCAATGCTTGCACTCAATGGAATAGTATAATGTGGAACAATTAACATTGGTGAAATGACTAATACCCATCATAATACCCAAGTAACAACTAGAGAAGTCATATCACTTACAACATGAATTAGTAGAACCAAACCAACCACAAAATGACTACTCAAGTGTTGATGGAACAGGTCATCTAAGATATGTCTCTAAATGTTTGAGAGTTTTAAGGAGTGGAGACTGTAGTTGAACACATCCATAAGTGTGAGATCATCTAGTGCATGAATAGAATCATGTAGTTGGATAAAAATGTGAGTCACTTCAATAACCTTGAAAGATAATGCCAAAAAATGGTATATGAAATGTGATCTAACTGAAAGCATTATGGATATTAATCTCTTGAAGGCTAAATTTTTGAAGGAGTTTTATATTCTAGAGTTTAAGCAAAAAACATTAAGGAGTTAAAGGAGATCAAACAAGGCTATAAGAAATGACAACTTATGAAAAGGAGGTGGATGTGCAGGAGGTTGCATCAATAATATAAAAGGATTCCTAAATGTAGGTGGTGCATTTAATACTTAGTTTTTACCATTTTTGATAAAATGAACTAGATTTAGGAAATATATGTGCTAGGGTAAATATGTGTAGGATAATTTTCCTCAACAAAAAATAAATTGAAGCTATAATTAGAATAGGTAGAGGTAGTCAACCAATTTCAAAATTTATCCAAGATTATTTATTAGGGCCAAGGAAATAAAATTTTCATCCATGTAATTGGTAAGGGGGAATTTTAACTCCTAGATAGGGTATAACTAGTACATTTAAATTATAAGTTGACCAATACCATAGGGCATGGTTGATGCAGTAAGACATGATTAAATTGGTTGATACCATAGGGTATGGTTGGTAGAATTGGATAATTATGCATGGCCAGTGCATTAAAATACTTAGTCAATACAATAAAAAAATTCAAGCATGGATGATACCATAAGGTATGTCTAATTTAGTATAATGATGTGCTAGACGATACGGTAGGGTATGTCAGGTGTTATTATTTTCCATTAATAAACCCAAGTAAATGGATTTAAATTTTATTATGGGCACATCATCTAAAAATAAGGGGGGAAAGGGAATGAAAGATAATGAAATTAAAACTCACCAACTCACAATATATCTAGACATATTATGAGATCTAGGTAGGTCACATCCTATTTACTCTAATGAAAGATACAAATATAGGTGGTGGGGCATATGGTCTAGAGATTGATTCCATGTTAATGATAATATAAATAGAATAATGAGGAGGGGAATTCAAATTTAAAATAAGGCTAATGCCAATTGTCTTCTCTCTCCACTTGTGATCTATAAATTATCATCCCATAGCAAGGTAAAGGGGTTGATGTTGTGGTTATTTTATTTTTGAGAAGAATAACATGTTCAACATTGTTGGTGTATCTATTGGAGTATAAGGTGGAAGTATATTGGAAACATGTTTCTTGTGATAATATTGTATAACTTGTACATACCCCACCCTGATGTAAATCTCACTTGCTTAACCATTAATATGACCATGATATGTACAAGCGATGTAGTATGTTATTCATGATTTATCCCTGGGTATGATGTTCATAAGAAATGAATGTATTTTGAGCTAATCTACATTACTTAGTATAATTAAACATGTCTATTGAATGGAAGTGAATAAGTGCCTAGGCTAGGTATAAGTGATCTAAATTAATATGCATGACATTTCATTGATAATATCATCACCAACTAACCCTTACCTAACCTAAATACTTTGCTTTGTCCCTCAGGTGATCATGGGGAATGTTTTTTCCTCATGATATGCTAACACATGGAATATTTCCACTAGGTGCATAGATAAGTGTGTTAATGCATAGGCATTAGGAAAAAGCACCAACATTTTGGTTCCATCACTGGGATGGGTCACATTTTATTAAAGCAATGATGATGAAAATAAATAATGATTACAATTTATTTAGAAATTATCAAATGATGGTTAGAGCAGATGGAGAATTTTTTTTTAAAGGTCACCCTAGTTATAGAGGTTAAATGTCAAAAAAGTGGGTCAAAGAAAAATTATATGGCATCTTGTATTCCATATTTTTTGTGAGGCATGGTTTGTGGTGTATGATCTAAATAAGAATATAAACTTGGGATGAAAGTATCCATGTATAGAAAAAAGATTGGAACAATTGAAAATTTTAGGCGTAGTCTAGACTCAAGTTGTGGATGTGTGGTGGCATGGTACATTGAAAAATTACATGTTAGAGTTAGATATATCAACATAATATTTCTTTGAAGAAGTTAAGTTATAGTTCCTCCATAAAACTAGGGGTTCTTACCTTAGAAAGTTACCCTTAGATATCAAGATGCTGGTGGTAGATAGCAAAATTGAAGATATACCAATGGTCATTTAAGTAACCTTGCACAAGAAAATTGAGATAAATGGGGATGGAGAAGGAAAAATAAATATGATAAAGATAGAGTGAAAAGATAACCTAGTGTAAATAGGCTAGATCAAATTGGGATTAATGAGGTATGAGCATCTAGAAGAGATAAACATGGAGGACCTTTGAAAAAAGAGGGAAGGGTTTGAGTCAGGATGTGTTGTGAGTACCCATGGGATATGGGGAGGAATGATGAGGACATATGCACATATAAATTATACCCTCACACAAATAATTTCCATGACACAATAATAAATACAAGAGTTAGGGTCATCCTTGGAAAATTTGATGAGAGAGAAATAATCAGTAAGCACCTAACCTACCCCATCTAACCTACCTACTCGGGTGCATTATTCAAAATTATAAATTATGAGTTGTGACAAGGTAATAACAAAAGAAGTTTATAAACTAATAAATGTGTGGTATTTTTAGTTATAATCATGTAGACTATAGGATTGATGATAAGAGGAGTGGGACCAATGCTTGCACTCAATAGAATAGTACAATGTGGAACAATATACCCATCATAATACCCAATTAACAACTACAGAAGTCATATCACTTACAACATGAATTAGTAGAACCAAACCAACCACAAAATGACTACTCAAGTGTTGATGGAACAGGTCATCTAAGATATGTCTCTCAATGTTTGAGAGTTTTAAGGAGTGGAGAATGTAGTTGAACACATCCATAAGTGTGAGATCATCTAGTGCATGAATAGAATCATGTAGTTGGATAAAAATGTGAGTCACTTCAATAACCTTGAAAGATAATGCCAAAAAATGGTATATGAAATATGATCTAATTGAAAGCATTATGGATATTAATCTCTTGAAGGCTAAATTTTTGAAGGAGTTTTATATTCTAGAGTTTGAGCCAAAAACATTAAGGAGTTAAAGGAGATCAAACAAGGCTCATCTAAGAATGCCCATGCTTATGATGTCAAATTTAAACATCTAGTATTAATGTTGTTTTATGTATTTATCTCACTAAAACATGCCTAATTTTTTATTGGTGGATTTATTACTCCTTATTGACATGCCTTGGAAATAAGGAACATCATGGAGACATGAGAGGATTTAGAGGATATGTTTAATGTTGAAATGGTAGGAAGTGTTAACTTTTGGGTTAGCCTAACCTTGGATGCACAAATTGAATTTTTAAGGATAATATTATAGAATGCAATGTCCAATGGTGTGATAGATAATCAGAGTGGGTTATGGGGTGTGTATTTTGGGGTAAGAGGGCATTTGATATAGAACTATCTAAGGAAAAGTGTGTGTGTGTGTTCATGACATCTTATGAGTTATGTAGAGAGGGACATGATATGTGTAATTTCCCCATGCTACCCCAAATTAATCAATAAACATTTATAACATATTTCAAGATCTACAACACCTCCTCACATGATAAAAAAGCTATAAAGTGGTAAGTGACCTAAGGGAGAACAAGGAAAGGAATGCAATAACTAGAACATCAAGATAAAACTTTGATGAATATGAACCCCATGATGAAAGCAAGAATATGAAACTATATGTTTGTTTTGTGGGAGGCTACCACCTTGAGGGTGCTAAAAGTGTGGGTCACTAGATCATTTCCATTGGGATTTCCCTGCACATCCTAATTGTGTTTTTTACTAAGGAATAAAAGGGTTGAGTATTACTTAGATTTGTATGAGAAACTCACTAATAGGGTATGACCTAAAAACGACATTGGAATGATTAAATGTAGATAAAAACCTAAATCATTGGTTCTAAATAATAAGGGGAAGAACACCTAGGACCCATGAGTCTAAATCATGATGAGAAATGTCTTGACTACCTAGCATGTTATTAATCCTATTGAAAAAGTCTAGCCATGATATGAAACACACATGGATGAGACCTTAAGACAATGCTTGGATCCCTATGGACAACCATACTTGATGATGTGTGAAATAAATAAATACTCCAAGAAGCACTAGATGTCATCCATAATCTTTAAGGTGAGCTTCAATATGTTCATAATCTAAAGGAAAAATAATGGAAAAAGTCCTAGCCTAGAGTAAGCAACCCTAAGACCAAATATGATCTGGCTAAAGCATTATCCCTCTTACATATATATGGGATGGTACCAATGCTTAGGGAGTTAACCTTTGACTACCAAGCTAGAAATCCCATGAATATATCAGAACAAATCTTGGATAGGAGAAAAGATATTCAGATGATGACAAATTTAGATGTGATCAAGAATTTTTATTGGATGTAGACATCAATGGATGGTAGGTTTTCAATATCTTGATAAATAATGGTGTTGAAGTTAATATCCTAATCAAGGATACTTAGTGGAAGATTAAAAGTTTTCCCTTGTGGCGCTCACTACACATTTTATTCATGACCAATAATACCCAAGCCTAACAATTGGGAATACTCCCTAATGCTAGTATAGAGATCATGGGAGTCAATTTTTCAATTGAATTCAAAGTGATTTATTAGTAAAGTCTGATAACTATCTTGATTTACATGGAAGGTTACGATGTTATTCGAATAATGAAAACATGCACTTTAAATGTCACTATATGAGTTTTGAGAATGGAAAAGAATGTGTGGTTATTTCCCTAGCCATAAATATTGGACCTCCATATGTAGAAATTTTAGATATGGAGGACAAGATTAATAACATCTATAATATCAATGTTAAAGGATTGGATTACCTCAAACCAAATGAAAAAGACATTCTTCACTAGAGTGATGCCCAATCAATCTATGATATAACAACCATATCCTATTATCAATGGGTTCAAGAGTCTTATGAAGATATTTGGTGGAGTTATAAAGTCATCAGAAGAGGATCCCATAAGAGAGTGGTGTAATGGTTGAGGCATAGTAAATAATAGACTATTTATCAAATAAAAATCTAGATTATAAGTGTGAGAGAAAAAATAGATATAATTTCTCACATCAACAAAGGGTGAGTCACAAAACTAACCCATTTCACCAAGATAGGTAATCTTGAGTGATACATTCAGGACCTTAAGGTAGGAATTCCAAATGAGTAAGATCATGAAAATACCATGGTATATACACTAAAAAATACTACTGTGCATTAGTGGCCTACTCAAAAACCTATATTTCCCACCTAGGCAAGCATCAAGGAATATATTTGCATCTAGTTTAGGCCAAAAAACCATTATGAGAATCTACCAGCATACAATGGAAGTTCAAACCATAGAATACACATTCAAGCATATGAGGACACATGGGTAAGAAGTCCCTCATGTCTACCTATTCAGATTTGGGTCCATGCCTTCTAATAGACATTAAGTACTTGGGTGTGCCCATGGTACATTATAATTTAAATGAGAAGAGAAATGACCACATGGGAAATGTTGAAAGAGTAGTTTGTACATGTATTTACATTCAAATCTAAAATTCCAAGGTTGACTAATCCTCTTCAACAATCCATCACACCCTATTCAAGGATGAAGCAACAATGGAAGAATGAGTATTACATATGTAAAAATATAAAGGGGTGGGCCTATCAATATTTTTGAGAATTGAAGCATGAACAATGATTCAAGTGAAGAAAATGGGGAAATATGGAAAGATATGAATTGGTAGTATAGGAAGGGAAAAGAAAAAATGGTGTACGAGGTTAAAGAAGAACATGATGAGGGTGAGCTAAGCTATCTGCATATTGAGACCACTTAAGGTGAGCATAAATTAGTAAACACACCCTCATAATGGTACTAGTGATATAAATATCCCTTAAAGACCATTAAAGTAAACATTGGCATAGAAAAAGAACCCAAGATCACCACCATTGGAGATTACTAGTCTCATGCAAAACTTACCCACACTGTGAAATTACTTTGAGAATATAGGACCTATTTCCTAGAAGCTTCATGGTAATGAAATGGGTGCAATTTTCATTAGGAAAAATTAAGATCAAAATGGTCAAGGGTACATAACCTATCAAGAAGTGACCCTACTAAATGAACCCCATCCTATGATCCAAGGCAAAAATTGAAATTAATAACATATTTGTTGTAGGTGTCATATATAATGTAAAAGAGTATGAAAGGGTAAGTCCCATGGTCATTAATATTAATAATTATGATCACATTCAAATTTGCATTGAATATCATCTCTTGAATGTAGCATATGTCATAGACCCTTTCCTACTACCTAAATTGAAGAAATTATTAAAGGTGTGGTAGGTTGTGAGATATACACTTCCATGAATGGATTCTTAAGATACCAGTGGGTCCATATCGAAGAGGATGATAAACCCAACACCACCTTTGATACAGAGTGGGGATCATTTATGTATAACATCATTCCCTTTATGCTAGTAAATTTTCATTCTATATTCTCACATATTGATATCATAGCTTTCAAAAAAAATTCCACCAATTTATCCAAGTGTACCTAGATTACTAGATAATATATGGGATCATGATGGACAACCATAGTAATCAAATATTCATGTTTGAGTGTTACTAATAAATATAGATTTATATCAATATAAAGAAGTGTGTATTCACCATGCCATTTATAACCTTGTTCAACTATGTCATTTGCAAGGATGGACTCTTGGGGGATCCTTAAAAAGTGGAATTAATTATTCAACTCAAGTTGCCTATTAATTAGTGTGAGGTACACATATTTTGGGACACACTAGGTATTATCAAAATTTCATCCAAAACTATGTAAATATAGTCACACTTTTGGAATAGATTATATGGAAAGACAAGTCATTTGGATGGGGAAGAGCACAAGACGAAATATTTGAAACACTAAAACATGAGTTGGCTAGCATACTTATCTTATAGTTCTTAAACTAGAACACCCCATTCCATGTCCATGTTGATGCTTATGGGATGACTATTGGTGTTTTTTAATCCCAACCTATGGAAAATAATACCAATCATTTGATTTAATTTTCTAATCATAAGCTTACTCATGCATAATATTATTATACAACCATTGAATGAGAAGCATTGGATATAATCTATGATCTCAAAAAAATTAAACAATACCTATTTTACACCTCATTTATGTTATTTATAGATCATGATGCCCTGAAATACTTGGTCAATAAATTCATCCTTCATGGATGTATCTATTGATGGATAATATTATTTTAGTAATTATAGTTCATAGTAATAGTTAAGTTGGGGAAAAAAATTATCGAAACTGATCACCTTTCTCATCTCACCACTGACAAAGATATGAATCCTATTAATGATGGCATGAATGATGCATAGTTATAAAAGTATGGCATGCACCAAAAGAACTTATTGATATCATATCATTCCTCACTTCAGGTATCACCTAAGAAAATTTTACCAATAAAGATATGAAGTAACTAGACCTTCATACTACCCCTTATCAAATTATCAATGGAGAAATATACAATCAAGGATGTGATGAGGTGCTAAAATGATGTGTACTTCCTCATGAGCACATAACTATCTTATGGGAGTCCCATTAAGGGATTACTAGAGGACACTTCATCAGGGAAGAAATAACTTGAAATATTATCTTTTTAGTCCTGTGGTGGCCAAATATTTTTCATGATCCTAAGGAATATGCCTAGAAGTGTGATGTTTACCAAACAATCAAGAATCCAAATCATTGAGATGAGATGCCATTGTTCCCAATCCTCACATGATGAAAAATGGGTTATTGATCTTTTATGGCCTATTAGACCCATCACGTGATGGATTGGTGCATGCTACATCATTATCACCATTAACTGCTTCACCTAATGGGAAAAGTCTATTTTAACCAAGAATTGCATTTTAACCAAAACCAAATAATTTTTATGGTAAAATATTATTAGTAGATATGGATTTCCCATGAGATTGACTAGTGAATGGGGTACCCACTTCATCAATGAGATAGTGTAGAACCTTTTATCAAAATTCATGGTTCCCATCACAAGACTTCGCCCTACCACCCATAGGATAATTGCATTGCATAGGCCTTAAACAAAATCTTAGGTAAATATCTAACAAAGATATATGATGTAGGACACATAGACTAGGATGATCTAGTATCAAATATTTTATGGGCATACCAAACCAACTATAAATAAATTAATAATGATACTCCTTTAAGCTAATGCTTGGCATGGAGGCTTTACTTACTATTAATTTTTTGGTTCCATCTCTTCACATAACTCAGGTTGGTCATTTGGATGATAATGAATCCCTCACAATGCCTTGAAGAATTATAGAAGCTAGATGAGAGGTGCATCCATTCCAAATAGAGCCAATCTATTGAGAATGACTAACAAAAATCATGTCTTGACAAACATATCAAAAAAAAGTATTGATTGATGGTGCTCAAGTTATTATATATGATTCTAAGTACCTCAAACACCTTGTTAAGCTACGAATCCATTGGCTAGGCCATATATAATCAATATCATTTTGGAAACTATATTCATACTCTCAATGGTGAAATGATTATTGGGAATTTCAATGAAAATAAACTCAATCCATACCATGTTCAATACCAACTATTCAATTTAATAATAAGGCATATGCCACTTATTTTAGTCTCTTATTTTGGCATCACTATTGTGCATCATTAGGGTTACTATCTCATGCACTACTCTTAATATCTAGCTAACTAAGCTGAGTGGGGAATTTATTTGGAAGGCCATCATGTCAGGAGTCTAAATATTTTTGGTGAGAAGAGTTATGCACCAATTTTATATAGAGATTTGTCAATAAATCTTTATTCAATAATCTTTTGAATTTTTTCAAGTACTTTCCTCTTATTTTGCTTACAAGTGCCTTGTGTATTTCTATCTCTACACTAGAGGACTAAACACATGATTTAGTGTGGGGAAAGAAAAGGAGAATCCAAGTCAATAAAATGGAATAAACCATTTCAAATGAAAAAATCATGGTACACTGTCATATCAAATATCAAATTTCAATATTTCAACTGACCTAATAGATGGCACAAGCACAACAATGATGAAAGGCCACATGTGGGAAAAGGTAGGGACATTACTTCAACCACATAACATAATTAATAAGGTAGTCTTAGAAAAAGTGGAATAGACAATAAAATTTGAAAAAATAAAAGGTTACCCCATCACATGAAAAAGGAAATCTAGGAAGAAGATATAAAATAAAAGAGGGAAAAAACTCTAGTTTTGGGGTTGAACAAGAACTTAAAAGACAAGAATAAATATAGGAATGACTATATCTAGGTATGAAACTAAATGTGAAAGCATTTAAAAAGAGAGACCATACTCTAGATATCTAATTTGGGACACCCATAGTTGAGGATACATGAAATACCTTAGGAAGGGAATAGATTGAAGGGCCCTTGATGACAAACAAAGGATTAATAGATACTAAAAGAGGTGAAAGTAATGGAATGATAGGAGAAAGGGATAGGTAACAAGTTAAAGTTTCAACCACAAAATCACAACTCAAGAATATGGACTACTCAAATATGTAATATCCAAATGATGTGAAACATAGATAAGAATGGGAGTCTAGAGTGAATGCATTCAAAATAGAAGATGTTAACCGCCAAAACATGAACCATGAAGATTAACTACATAGAGATTATCTGATAGACACTAGGAGAAGGAAAAATGTTGGGAGTACCCTTCATGATGATCATGTGAAGAGGTTCCTAGAAGAAGTTGGCACATTTCAACTCTAGGAACTCCCCTTCTTCAACAAAGTAGAAGAACTAGTAAGGTTTCTTATTTTTTAGATTCATGGTGATAGGATGTATATTGTAGTAATAATGATGTAAATCATGGGACTAAAGATTTATAAGGCCACATGATTTCTCAAAATGGTGTTGATATAAATGGAGTGCTAAGAAACTATGTAAAAATTGACCTAATGGCCCACTAGTTCAACTACAAGAAAGTAGGACATGCTTTCCCTATCCCCCATATAAGAGATAGAACCACTAGGGTAGCAACATAATTGGTAATTACCAAATTATCTCTAGTGGGATGGTGGGAAGAAATTATTCTAAGCTACCTGTATATAGTGTATGAAATAATGAAGGGAACCTAATTTAATATGGCCAAGTATGTGGTGGATTTAATCATCAAGAAGTTAGAGAAGGCACATAGGGGGAAGATAAGTTTATATTTAGTGTTATCCTCATGGTGTTAGTATTTGATGAGATAGGATTTCTCAAGGGGAGAGATGGTGAGATGGTTTGACTTTCCTTGACTATCACAAATCCCCTATAATCAAGTATCATGAACATACCTACCCAGGCATGATCACCTCAAAATATAAATTAAGGCTCACACACTAGAATATGTGCTTGAGATAATCCCTAGAGGAATAATGGTGCATATAAATGATTCTACCTAAAATGGTGAAGGTTGAAGCTCAATTCATGGTGATACAACATTTTTATGTGGCTCAGATCAAATTAAATGATGGGAGTATGTCCCCTTGGCTTAAGTTACCATAAATATGTACCATGTAATACTTCATAGATGAAACCAATGACATTAGAAACACATAAAATATTAGAGTGGATGCATAAAGGATATATGCTAACATACATACCATGAATGTCACTTATGTGAAATAGGAAAGAATGACTATGAGGGAAGATGACAAAGTGGAGGGATAGGATTGTGATATTTTTTAGGATGTACAATTCCATGACAAGTCTTATCAGCCACACTACTACCTAAAAAAACTAAAAATATGTGAGGAGATAAGGTTTGAAATGTCAAAAATACCTTTAACCTCCATATCTCATCTAAGTGGCTTAAGTTCCCATGCAAGCCATGAAGAGGAAAATGAAAGTAGAGAAGCTTGACCACCTTAGACTACATCAAGTGGGTCAAGAGAAGGGGATACAGATGAAATGATGAAGATAATATGGGGAAGAGAAGAAAGGAATACCTCCACACCATATATAAAGGGGCTAAAAGATAGGGAGTAATGACCTAAAACGTAGATACCTAGGAGCTGAGAAGAAGTGAAAGTTATAGGTGATGCTTTAGAGTGAGAAGAGGTGTGAAGATAGAGATTATATAAGGAGAAATAATTAGTAATCCATGTACTTGAGTTAGAGGACCCATCCTCAAAAGAGGTATCTCTAATAAAAAAGAAAACTAAGTGGGAGGAAGTACCTCAGTCACCCAACTTGAAGTAGGGAAATAAAATATGCCAAAACTAGAGGAAAGGGCATCATATCCAACAACCAAGGAAGAAAAAGGTAAGGGTATAATGAATGTAGATGAAACATAAGGGCCATATAGGTAACATGAAGAGGTACATAAGATGGAAGAAGAAGGTCATGTTGGGGATAGGAACCTAGATGAAATCTTCCTTAGAAAGAGATCCATTTATCTAAAATGATTTAGAATAAATGGGAGGAAATTTCAAGGAAGTGGTTGAGCACCTAGAGGAGGATATTAATCTCCTAGAGGAATTTGAGGATGAGAAACCACAAGATGAAGGGAATGAGTAGCTATGGGCTAACCTAGGAGGATAAGAAGAAAAAGGAGGGTTGAAGGAATATGAATACATACTCATAGAAGATATCCCCCCATGGTAGGGTGTAAAAACATCTAGGGGATACTTCAACAACACTATTCAAGAACAACTATAGAGTGGGGTGTGATATGGGTACCTATATCTTTGGTATGCCTCGACACTAGACTAGGATTTCTTGACAACTCGATGATATATTTATTTTACCTTGGAATACTTTAGGGAGGATCCCATTTATAAGGTACCCAATGAAGCTAAGGTCCTATATGCTAGAACCATCCATCTAAGATAGGAATGTTCCTCATAAAATTTAGGTATTTTATTAAGTCACAAGCTAGGAATGTTCTCCTAAATATGGTTACCAAAGTAACTTGGAATAATTTGGTAAATGCAAGGACCTACCAGTAAAAAAAAGAAATGAAAAGTGAGCTAGTTAAGGTCATTGAGGAAGATTAAATAAAGTTACTAATTGTTGAGAAAATCTTTGAACATACCAAGAAAATATATTATAAGGTGGAAAAAATGTTGAATAAGGAGAGAATTGATTAGGAAAATATTGAATATCAACTTCAAGAGGTAAAGGTTTGACCCCTAAATTTATCTGGCAATATTTTCAAAACTTAGCCCAACCTCCTAGACATGACTGATACCATAAATTCTAACCCATTAAAATTTTTGGAGGTCATGACCAATGCACTCAATGAAAGGGAGAAAAAATCTACAAGGCCCCATGATAGGTTAGAGGAAGCCCATTTTAACTACACTAAGTAATTGAAAGACTATGAGGACATGTTAAAAACCCTTGCTAGCTATGTGTTTGATAGAGAACACTTGTTTGGGAATTTTTATAAACACTCCAACATAATATAATGATTATTATCCTACTAAAAGGTTGAACATAATTCTTTTGTTACATTAGTCTTCACAAAGAAGAGTAAGGAGGAGTGATCCTCTTTACTGAAGGAGGAAGATGCACTTGCCCAATAAATAGGCACTAAAAGGAGGGAATTAGAGCCATAATTTATAGAGATTTAGGGGATAACTATGGATGAAAAGAGCCTTCTATAATAATCCCAAAAGGATTGGTTAGATAAGTTAAGTGATATAAATTAGTAGGTTAAAACCCTTCCATTATGATCATTGATCTTCAAAGGGCAAGAATCAAAGCATCAATAATGCAAGAAGACATCCAACTTACCATACACTAGTAGGATGAGTTATAGAGAGAGTTAGTCAAGATAATTCTAGAGATACATATTTTTCCCTCTTAAAGATCAAACCCAAAAGGAGTAATTGATTGACTAAGGATGGAAAACCATGTTAGTGTGGGGTAAATTTTGACCTTGAGTATAGGATTTTACATTTGATGGAGGCTACATCATCCAAAATAAGGGGGTAGAGGTAATGAAAGATAATTCCATTAAAATATTTCCAAATCAAAATACATCCAAACATATTATGAGATTCATTGAGGTTAAATCACAATTACTTCAATAGAATAGATAAACATAAGTAGTGGAGGAGATAGAATAGAGATTAATGCCATGTTAATGGAAAGATAAGTGGGAGAATGAGGAGGGAGTATTCAGATTTTAGACAAAGCTAAAGTTATCTATCTTTTTGCTCCACCTAAGCTCTATAAATTATAATCCCTTAGAAAGGGAGAGGGATTTATGTTGTCTTTTTTGTCTTTTTGAGAAGCAAAATAGGTTAAACATTACTAGTGTCATTGTTGGAGTAGAGGATAGAAAGATATTAACAGCATGCTACCTAGGTTAATATTATAGAGCTTGTATATACCCCCATAATTTAAATATCACTTACTTAAACATTATTATGACCATTTTGTATACTAATAATGTAGTATGGTATTCATGATTCATCCCTGGGTATGATGTTCATATGTAATGACTGTATGCAAAGCTAATTTAGATTGTTTAGTCTAATGAAATATGTCTATTGAATGAAAGTATCTAATCATCTATTCTAGGTATAAGTAATATAAATGACCTAAATTAATATATTTACTCTTATATTGATAACATCATTGCCAACTAATCCTGATCTAACTTGGATAATATGTTTTGTGCCTCAGGTGAGTGTAGAGAATGTTTTTTTCCTCTTAATATGTCAACAAAAAGAATATTTCCACTAGGAACATAGATAGTTTTGATATCACCCAAGCCTTGGGAAAAAATTTCCAACATTCATGGATGATACCATAGGGTTTGACCAATTTATTTAAATTTTTTCCATTGATGGTAATGGGTGGTATGGCTAGTGTAATTGAAAATTGAAAAAATGGCTGATTTAATAGAATGTAAAGACCATTTTGATTTTAATTTTTGTTTTGATTTAATTTTTAATTTGATTTTATATTTTTTGATAAAAATATTATTGTGATTTTTTATACATAGATATAGATTATTATGGTAGAGCATGGACTATATTTGGCTGTCGAATCTTATAGAGAGACTATCAGTAGTAAACATGGTTCAACTGGTGATGCTAGGATTTGGTGTTATCATGGAGATGTGTTGTGTGATTCTAAGCATGGATCTCATTTACATGTTTATATGTTTATGTTAGAGGTCTAATTGCACATTTGGGTGGTAGGTGGAGGGGGATTAGATATAAGTGGAAATCACCTTGTAGGATGTCCATGTCATATTGAGGCTACCCATTATAGGCACACTAATGGTATGTGACATGTCATAGTCAACTAATGAGAGAAGGGATATAGCTTGGTGGGATACAAGATAAAATAAATATGATGAACATAAAGTCATCATACATCTTTTTATAGTTTACATCTCAAGTATTTGAATATTTGAAATTCCCTTATCGAACTTAAGAGTATGCACATGTTGTGTCATAAGTTTGATGGGTGGTGCCTATGTAAATTATTAATATGTGTTGGTATACATTGGATCAAAGTAACCTATATGTTATGGAATGGTTGAAACTCATACATGATTTCTATAGTGTACTTAGTGGGGGCTAGAGGATTATGGGCCCTATGATTATTTTTTCTAGATGGATATATGAGAGGTTTCCCATGTATAGACTTGCGGGGATGCCTCATGTGATATATGTACTTATCCTTTATGTTTGGAGTGATAACACCCATTTAAATGTATATAATTTAAGGGACTAAGGGTTTATTTTAAATGTGTTTGATAAATTTATTATGAATTAGGGGTTATGGAATGAGTCTGCTAATAAAATCTCTAAGGGAAAGTGGGGAGAATTTTTATTTGACACTTTCCATTGAAGATGTTGATTTTGTTTTTGTATTTTAAAGAGTTGGTTTTGTATTTAAATAATTTGAGCACTATTATTATCTTGAATTTTAACCATTTGACTAATTAATTGTAAAATAATTTGGTTAGGATTGAGAGCATTTTGGTTGGAAGTAGAGGCTTAAGTTGCCTATTTTGATGCACTAGATGTGGAATTAACATTGGTGTTAATGTGATAAATTTGGGTAGGCCCACTAAAATAAATACATGTCATGTCAGTAGCTATAATAGGCATGGTATATGAGGAAGGAAATAGGGAAGTCATAAATTGATTTTCCATGAGTCTTGTAGAAAAATTGTGAGTAGGGAAAGGGGGAATTCCATGTAAGATGCCATCATGATGTGAAATATACTTTCATGGTACTTTCCCATATGCTAAATATTATCATGTAGATAGATTTTCATTTAATATGTATATTCTATGTCATGTTCCTCTTCTACCTCATAGTCTTGGAGTAGGTGACCTAATTTAGTGTTTTTAAGATTATTATATGGCACATAGAGTTTGGATCTAGAGGAATCCATAAGAAAATTGCTTAAAATTTGGTATTGTGTCATGTAAAAATGACAAGAAATGTAAATTTTTTTCAAAAAATCTATTGGGATTGGTTAGTTCCATATCATTAGGATTGTTATAAAATCATTGAATATTATGGAAAATTTTCTCTTCAAATTGGTCTAAGAGATGTTCCATTATTAAAGATAAATGATAAAATGTACCAATATAGCTTATGTATTTGATTGTATAATAATACTAAAAATAAACTATATTGGGTTGGTTGATACAATAGATAATTGAAACAAGAGATATGAAACTATATCAGGTTGGTTGATGTAGTATGATCACAAAAAGAAATGTATTTTCTTGGATGATGTAATTTATAGGAAAATGGTAAAACTAAAATATATTAGTTTGGCATATATAGTTGGTAGGAGAAAAAATTATATCAATTTGGTTGATTTAGTTGATAGGAGAACATAATTATATTAGGTTGGCCAATGCAATTGGAAATAAAAACAAAACTATTTCAGGTTAGATGGTACAGTTGGAAATATATTGATAAGTTTTAATTACATCATTCCAGCTAATAGAATTTGAAATACACTCAAAACTATTTTGATCTGCCCAATGTAGTTGTTACACAACATAGAATTGTATCAAGCTAGAAGATACAATTTATAATTAAACAAGATGATGACATAAGTAAGTAGTATCAAAATAAATGAAAAAGTGAGATATACTAATCTAGGTGTGTTTGACTTTTAGGTTATTAGATATACTAATCCCATGCGTAAATAGTGAACAAGTCCTAAATGGAAATAAATATAAAGGATTCCTCCATCTTGTAACAACATTATCCTATCTTTGATGTATGTTAAGAGTAACTTCTTGGGACTAACTTCTTACAAGTGGATCACAAAATTAAACATATGAAAAGATTTCTATTGATTAAAAACAAGAACCCTAGGTGTTTCTGATATAATATGAGGTACATGTAAAATAAAGTCCATATATAATGTTTTCTAATTCCTTAAGAATTGGGACATTACCCCTCACACCAAGGCTTAGATAAAACTAATGAATATTTGGCTTAGAATGACAAATCCTATGAGTTTTACAACTATTGAAACATAGTTATAGGAAGACAAAAACAAAAATATAAATAAAGATGATTCACATTGAAATCAAAATGTACAACATGCAATGAAAGTAATAAACACTAAAAAATTTAATGGTCTAGCCAATAAAGTTGGAAAAAATAGATAAAATATAACTATATTAGGCTAGTCGATATCATTAGAAGATAAAATGATAAAATATAATTGTATTGGGTTGGATGATATAGTTGGTAGCAAGAACTTTTTTTATCAAGTTGGAAGTTAGAGTTGGAAAAAGACACATAACTGTATCAACCACAATACAATTATAGATAACTATGGAACTATATCAGGTTGGTCGATATGATTACCAAGACTAAAAAACTATATTAGGTTGGTTGATATAGTAAAACTAAATGATATATGATTATTTTGAAGATTTTTATAAGAAGATAAAAGGAAAATCATGAAACTATTCCAACCAAAGATTCACATTGGGATAAGATTCACATTGGGATCACCATAATGTATTCACAAGCTATGATGACCTAAAACTATCCTATTTCTATTAATAGAATAGGTATCAAATAACTTTAATAAAATAAAGCCTTTGTATACTTAGATGAATGGGTAAGGACATAAGATAACTATAGACTTATTAGAGGTAAATATACACTCAAATGTTGAGAGGAAAGGGTTTTAATCCTAAGCCTATGACATAGGGTATAACTATCACTAAGGCTTAATGTAGATAAGTGATTTTAACAAGGTGTAAATGTGCAAGTAAAGTAAATTATGGGTAAGTTAATGTAAATAAGGAAAGGTTAAATGGTCAATTAAATAGGAGGTTATGAAACCTAAGATTATATATGGGAAGGCTAACCAACATTATATCTACACCAACCTATTCAGTATAAGGAAGATCCTACACAATGGTACACATATACATCGACAAAGCAATAGAAAAACTCTAATCTAATTAGTAAAGGAAAGAGTGTAGGTATTTAAATACTTACCTTGGGGTAGACTCATCGATGCTTCAATCTCCCCCTTTGGCTCAAGTTTTCATTTGATAGTGATGTTGTCAGTTCAGGACCTCAAATGGTAAGATGAAGACCTATATATCCTTATTTAGGAACTCCGACTTCTCCTATTTAACTTTAATGAAACCATAAGACAAGACCTCTAAGATACAGTTATTAAACTTTAACTCTAATTTAGGGATAGAATTGTGATCACAACTAGAGTGTACGATTGTGATATATGTTTTAAGAATAAAATATGATTCCTATAATATGATTGACAAAAAATAAACTTTAAATCTAATATCAAACATGTTGATATAGTTGGAAGATGTCAGTTGGCATAGTATGGTATTGGCCAATTTGATACAATAAAAATGATAGAAGACAACTCTGATTTATATCAAGATATCCAATAGACTATAGGGAAGACAAGGTACGAAACATATTACATTGACTAGGTTGATATGATAGGATATAGGGAACTTAAAAAATCTAGACAAAAAGTAGACATAGAGGTAAGATGGATAATGTCTCAGGTGAAAACATAATTATAGTAGTGATGGTGTGACATAATAGTATGCACATAATATATTATTATATTATCTATTTATTTGTTCTTTGACATTATAAAAACATATAATAACGTATTTCCTATATTTAGGGATATAACCAATCCCTCAAAACTCTCAACCACTAACCTCCCTAGTTTAAATAAGTGAGTTGGTTCAACTGCCCAATCTCACATAAATATATGATTTGGTATCTAGCAAATCATTTACAATCTTAGTAAATTATATTATGATAAATAATATAATCCATAATGTAAGTACTAATAATTCTTAAAATCCCCCCTAGTTCTTACATGATTAAACATATCTCATTATCTGATTATAGAATTCCACCTCTGTGTGCTCATGATCTTCTCACTAATGGTTTTCCCTGTTTATGAACAATAACCTTACCTAATTGGTTTTGCATGTGTATTGATAACCTTTCATCATTGGTTTTCCAAGTTTACCAAAAAACTTACACAATTGGTTTTCTAAATTCACCAAAAACCTCACACAATTGGTTTTCTAGGTTCACCAAAAACCTCACACAATTAGTTTTCCACAAGTTTACCAGAAACCTTACACAATTGGTTTTCCTAGTTTACCAAAATCCTTGACATCATGATTTATACAATACATTTTGATCAACATTATACAATATTTCTAAAAAAATGGTTATATGGGTAATAATCACAAGTGAATAGTAATACAAATTTATTCTTATTTTCACACCACATTGAAAAGTTAAAAAAAACTAAAATCCACATAATTGAAATTGCATGCCATTAAAGCAGAAGTGGCCCCATCTCTAGTGGCTAATGAGAGGCTTGAATGGCCTCCTTCCTCCATTTCCTCTTACCTCATTAATATTATTTATTACTAAGATGATGAAGTATTTAAGCTCATATTCATGTCATTTTCAATGGAATAGGGTCCTACCCACAAGATTGGCACTCCTATTGATGTCAAGTTTACCCAAAAATATGTCTATTAAAATAAGGGGTATAAATTCAATTTTAACGGCTAAACAACATAAAAGAGTTTTATAAATGATGAAACTTTTGATGAATTTATTATTGACATTACCATTTTAACTTTTTATGACATATTGAATTAGACTCAATGACACTAAACCTAAATGTAAAATATAATTGAATATTGGATCTAATAACACATTTTGATTTTGACTTTATAACAAGAGTTTGAACTTTCATATTTTGATGAAAAATAATATTGAAAGTACTTTTTATTATAATATGAACATGAAATAAAATAATTATAGACTTCTTATTAAATAAGAATGGATTATATAAAAATAAATTAACATATATCTTTGACCTAATGAATTGATTTAAACTTAAAGACCTCAAAACTATATAATAACACAAAACTAACTTTTAACACAAAAAATCAAATAGAAACTAACATACCTTCACTAGTATTGGAGGATGACAAATATCTATATGGATAAAAGCATCATACAATAATGAATAACTCTACATAAAATTGATAGAAAACAATAATCAACCAAAAAGTCTCCTTGCACAATGATGAGATTATACATAATAGACCATTTAATGCAACATTTAAAAGATGAGACAAATGTAATTTGTAGATATACAAAATAATAAACAAGTTGTGTCGATAGAGACATGAAAATTATATATATTTGGTAGACTTTTTCTATATTATGGTGCAAATTATTCTATGGTAGCTTGGTGAAAATGATAAGCATAGAAAAATGTTGGAAGATTTATGAATAGAGTCAGATTCATAAATGCACAATTAATTTCAATTAGGTTTTTATCTGCAAGAGTAGTATGAGACATAGAGAAACATGTCCATGAAATATTGACTTTGTTGGATGCAACCATGAATGATAACACTATGAATAATGTAAATTCAATCAACACTTTTACTCATCTCAAAATTACAACCATAAGATCAAATATTATGTAGAACTATATGCATTCATCTATGATGAAGATGATAAGTATCTTATTTGGATGCATATTAAAGATGATTTATTCTCCACACATATGTAAATAAGGATAAAACCTATGCTGAGTTTGAATCCTCTACCATTTGAAGAAAAAAATGTATATATGTTGGATCCAATTTGATGGAGATCCAAACATAGATTGTTGAATGAAAAATTTAGAGATAAGTGGTGATTACAGATTAGTTGGTACCAAAAAGACATGGTAGATCTCAAAAATATATTTGAAGGAACTTTAATTCAAATGCAATGAGTAATGATAAAAAATTACTTGTCAATAAATGAGATGAATAAACCTACAGATACATTGAGACTGATTCAAATTGATGCAAGTGATGCCACTTTATGACTAAACAAGATTTGAGACTTCAGATAGATCGATGTTAATTGGGAAATCCCAAAATTAGATATTTTATAAATTTGAACACTGAGTAGAAAACAAAGCTAAAAAAATAGATCAAGACTAAGATCTGATACTAATTTATTTTCTACATTATTCTCTCTCATGTTGGGGCAACCATATCTTATAATAGATCTGCCCCTTTATAGATTAATAGGCCATTACTATTCCTACTCTAATACCAATGATAGAAATCTAATGAGATTATTTAATGGTTTAACTCATTTAATGAAGCTAAACATAGACTTAAGAGATATAATAAACACATAATATATTATTATATTATCTATTACTTTGTTCTTTAACATTATACAAATATATAGGAAGGTATGTCCTATATTCAGGGATATAACCAATCCATCAAAAATCTCAACCACTAACCTCCCTAATCTAAATACGTGAGTTGTTTAGACCTACCAAACTCACATATATAAATGATTTACTATCTAACAAATCATTTACAATCTTATCAAATTATATTATACTAAATAATATAATCCAATATAATGTAAGGACTAATAATTCCTAACATAAAGTAGACATAGAGGTAAGATAGATAATGTCTCAAGTTAAATCATGATTATAGTAGATAATATAATCTTCTGAAGGGTACTTTTCAACAAGCTAAAGGACCATTTTAATTTTCCAAAGGGCCAAATAGAAAGTCTAAAGGAATTCTTTCAGAGAAATTGTCTGAAGAATTATTTTAAAAAACTTGAAAAGGTGATAAGGTCTATTTATTTTAGATATTTTGTCCAATAAAAATAGAGCTCTCAAAGACAAATTCTTTTAGAAAAATTATCTGATGAATTATTGTGAGAATTTTTTCCACAAGAAAGGGTCAAGATACAAAGTTCAAATGAAATACCCAAAAGGTGACAGCCCATAGAACAATTTCAAACTATAATAAATAGCCATTGCTATTCAAAATACTTAGTGAGAACATGAGAGCATAAAAAGCAAGCAAAATGGATAGGTTGATAATTTGAGTCATTGCCTCCATGAAATTGACAAATACAGGTGTCTAGAAGATAGCTAGCAATTAGAAAGAGCATTTTCTAACTGCCATCATGAGTTCCAATAGTGTGATGTGTTAGCTTTTATATTTTCAATTTCAAACTCTCATGGATGATGTTTGATAGAAGTAGTTTCCTTGCCACTCTTGAAGGTTTGATGTCTTGCCACCATTCTCATAACTTGTTTTGTAAAAATAAGACTCTTGACATGACATGGCTCACTCATCCATCTCTCTCATGGATCTGTAACTAACTTTCATGTCAGTGACACATATCCTTGTGCCTTTTTAGCTTCTCTTCTCTCTCTCTTCCCCAAATTTATATAAATTGAGCCATTTTGGCCATTGTAACTAGCCACATTTTTGGTATGATGAAGCCCTACTAGAATCACATTGAACTTTGCCTTTGGACATTGAATATAAGACAAATTTTGAGTTGTGAATTTAGGTTGATTATCTCAAGCATGTTACCTTCACATTGAAACACTATGTTAGTATCTTTCAATGCATGGAATTAGTCTTGGAAAGCATGGTTACTTAGTAGAAGTGTGATAGTCAATGGGATAAATTCTTGGTGGATCACCTCTTTAGCATAGTTTTTCTATTTTATGCAAGTTCTCGACTCTTTTCATGAACAAGAAGTATATTAGGTGATAAACACTTAGAGAATAATTCAAGGAGCTAGCCCTTTTCAATCCTAGAGACTCTTCTCTCTTACAAGTTACCAAAAACTTGAGGGATGATTCAATGATGCATCAAATTAAAGGAATTTCATAGAATATCTTAGGGTACACAATTTGATGATAATAGTTTTGGCATGCTCGATGGGATTGTTAGTCCTAATTATTTCCATGTCAAGGTGAATGTTGGCCTTGACAAGTCCAAGGTTGCAAAAGTATTCTAATATAACATTTGGTGACTCCAAAAGGTGAGAATATCTGTTTGTAGATGAGTTTTTTCATAGTATACTTCATGGTCCTCACTAGATCATCTTCTAGTAGGATTTTCAATCAAGTTCCTTAGCCTAAAACTCCTCTTAAAGAAAAACACCCTGAACCATTCCTAACCTTTAGAGATCTTGAATAAGAAGGTTTTGAAGAGGAAGAAGAGGAGGTTGAAGAATTAATAAATCAAGAGAAAGATTAAATGGATAGAAGACATACTTTCCTAGACTTCAACACCCAAAATCCAATTAACCTTCCTGTGCATGATCCTATTCCTCCTAATGATACCAAAATTATCCCCAATTTCAATGGAAAAGGTCTTGTTACCCCATCTGATCATATTAGGGACATTTCAAACTTTTGTAATTTTCACAATATCACCCAAGTTAACATAGATATTAGACTACTTGTCATGTCTCTAAAAGGGAACGCACTTGATTGGTATAAGACATTAGAAGGTGGTTGTATTACTAATTCAGATAGTTTTGGAGAGTTGTTGGTAAATAGGTTTAAAAATAAGAGTGACCATACTTCACTAATTCACCGCTTGAATGTGATAAAAAGAGGTCCTAATGAATCCATGGGAGATTTCAATGAGAGATTTCAAAGAACATGGTATAGGTTTCCACCTATTATGAGGCCTCCGCTAAGCTTTATATTCCCCACCTATCTTAAGGCTATTGGCACTGATGTAGCAGTAATGTTGTAGTCAATGGGAGGATTTAAATTACTCAAGGCATATGAGATAGCCATTAAAGCTAAGAATAGTTTGATATAATCTAGAAAACTACCTCTAAGAGTCTCCATACCTTTTTTGTCTCATAATTCAATTGAATCCCAAAGCATAACATAAGTTCCCAAAAATAATACCAAACCTATAACTACTCCCAAGAAGGTGGATGATTCTATAAATAAGGATGAGATGATTCGATATTTGCAAGCCCAACTCAAATAAGCACAAATGTATACAAGTGCTCTACCCAATCCTCAATACTATCCTCATCAAGGCTATAAACCTCCACCCTAATACACTAACCAAGAAAGAGGACAAGACTAACAAGGTTTCAATAGGCAACCCAATGCCTATAATCCTAATTCCATTTCATCGACAAAGGTTATTGTTATAGTCCACACTAATCTAGTTCAAGGAGAGGAGCATTTGGATCATTGGGGACAATATCAAGGTCATTTTATGCATAATGTTGGAGAAATTAATCAAGATTTGGTGACTCAATAAGGAGATACTCCTTATGTTACATGAGAAGAAGCAAAACTCATGCAAAGAGATGTTTAAGGAGAAGGTAACAACCAAAGTACTAGTTTTATGAATTTCCAAGTAGAAGATGCTTATGTGTTGAATCAAAATACATAATTTGTAGCCAACATAAGGGCTAAAAATAGGGATTTATGAGATACTCTAGAAACACAAGTGATTCTAGGTAGTGCCTCTCTAAGGTCTCAAAATGCAAGTACCAATGTGACAAACCCTACTAGTCACACTACTCCTCAAAGTTAGAATGTGAAAAAATCTACCAAACCTATAGTAAAACAAGTTGAAGTTCCCTCAATACCTTCAATAATGCAAGACAAGGTGAATACTTCCTCTCTAAATATTATTGACTCTTTGAAGAACACCAAAATTAGCATTTCTCGTTGGGAAGTATTGCATATGCCTGGCCAAAAGGAGATTTTACAAGAACAAATCTCAAGCATTCATGTAGCCCCTTAGGTTATAAGATACAATGGTGTAGCCATTATAAACACACCTAATTATTTTTTAGAGCCATCTAATAAATCTAAAAAGATACCACCTTTCTACCTCACACTCATTATGGGAGACAAATTGGTTCACAACTACATTGTGGACAGTGGGGCTAATACCATAGTTATGCCTAAAGTGGTTTCTAATAAATTGGGACTAAAATATAAGCCTCATATCAAGGGTTTATTGTATCTTGATGTAACTCTAGCCAAGACTATGGGGTTCATTAAAGGTTTGAAAGTTTTCTTTTGTGATTGTCCAAGTTTTCCTATCCTACAAGACATTGTGGTGGTTGATCTTCCAGCTCATTTTGCTATTTGCTTGACAAGAGACTTCACAGATAAGATTAAAGGGTATCTTTCAATTGGTTATTCTTTTCTAGCCTTTAGAATAAGATATAGAGCTAAAGTGACTATAATAACACAACCTTTGGCAAGGTTCCACATTGAACCATATGTGGAGACAAATTCAAATCAGAATTATATGATTAGTGAGCAAGAAAAACGTGTCATTGGTGGTGAAACATCCTTTTCCCCTTGAAGGTATTTCTGACCTCCTTCTTAATGAGTATGGTACTGATACTTATGAACATGACCCCTATGCATTCATAGAAGAGATTGAATTAGGGGTTTATTATATGCATGAGAAGAACACTCCTATACCATCACTCACTAATTAAGATCATGAACTTGAAGGGATATGGGAAATGTTTTTTGATGGATCTAGAAGTAAGGTAGGGGTAGGATCTAGTGTCATGCTAGTTTCTCCTTCAAATAACTAGTATTATTCTTCATATAGATTCCATTTTAGTTGTACTTGTAATGCAGCTAAATATGAAGGTTTGGTTCATGGCCTCCAATAGGCAAAGAGAAAGGGAATCAAAAACTTGAAGGTATATGGAAATAGTGAACTAATTATACATCAAGTGAGGAACTAATCTATAGCCAAAAACCATTTTCTTAAGTCCTATAAGCATAGGGTATGGGATCTAGTTAGGGACTTTGATGCTTTCAATATTCAATCTATACTAAGAGACTTAAATAAACATGCTGATAGGTTGGCTGTGATAAGAATACACTTTTATATAGTGGTTGATGTAAGTAGAGAGAAGGACCAACCTCATATCAAAGTCATTGTGATACCTTCTATTCTAGATAATGAAGTGTCTTAGAAAGTGTTTGAGAGTGATAAACACATTGTACACTTCATTCAAAATGAAGCAGAATTTTCTTTAAAGAATCAAAATAAGCTTCACAATCAATATGAATAACAAGTTATCCATTTAAAGATAAATAAGATACCAAAGGAGCTAGTTACTTTGGAGAGTGTGTTCAATGAAGATTATCAAATAAGGAAAGAAAGGGTAAGCATGTCTATAAAGGAAGAGAACTATGAAAGAATATTGATATTTAAGGACAAAATGTATCTTTGTTATTCATGAAGGCAAATTATTGGGCCACATTCTGTCAAAGGAAGGCCTATCTATTGATCTTGAAAGGATTGAATCCATTCTAGGCCTATCTTTGCCTCTACACAATAAAGGTTTGCAAAGTTTCTTAGGAAAGATCAACTTTGTAAGAAGGTTTATTCTAGGATTTACTACTTTGGTGAAGCTTATTACAACCATGCTCAAGAAGAACCAAGATTTTTATTGGACAAAGGAAGGTAAGAACAATTTTGAGGCAATCAAATAAGTAATTGCCCAATATCCTACTCTCTTAAACCCAAAATTTGCCAAGGATTTTATACTCTATACTTTTGCTAACCTTGACACAATATTAGCTATGCTTATGCAAAAGAATGATGAGGAAATTAAACAACCCATTGGATTCTTTAGTCAAGGATTGGAGGATTATGAGGCCAAGAACATTTTTGTTAAGAAGCAGGCTATAGCCCTGATAAAAAGTTTGAAAAAGTTTAGGCATATGGTTTCAAATAAAAAAATGCATGTCATGGTCTCTCATTTTAGCACCAAAGAGTTCCTCCTAAGCAAAGACCTTAATGAGAAGAGATCTAGATGGATCACAAAGGTAATGGAGTATGATTTTGATATAAAGGTAACAAACATGATAATAGGAAAGGGGTTGTGTGAACATCTAGCTTCAGATCTTCAAAGGCCAAAGGAAGAATTTTTTGTCAATCAAGCTCATCCCCAACCAGCTAGTCACATACCAATTCAAAGTTAGACACAAGACATCATTGGTTTCCTCCAAAATGGTGATTGTCTTAATGGTTTGAACAAGTCACAAAGAAGGTATTTTAGATTATAAACCATTCCTTATTATCTTATTGATGGTATTCTCTTTCATAAGGATGTGAATGGTATGCTACTAAGGTGTGTTGATAATGATAATTTTGGCATCTTATTAGAAAATTTTCATAATGTTGTAGATGGAGGTCATTTCTCCCCAAAAATAATAGCTACAAAGATAATGAGGGTAGGGTATTATTAGCCTAGCCTTTTCAAGGATTGCTACTCTTGGGTTAGGAGGTGTCCTCAATGTGCCTTCTTTGTAGGGAAACAAAAAAATTTAGCCCTTCCATTCAATCCTATCTAGGTAGACCATCCTTTTATGCAATGGGGCCTTGATTTCATTGGTATGATCAACCCTCCATAAAGTGCCAGACACAAATGGATATTGACTACTACTGACTACTTCACAAGGTGGGTAGAAGCTATTTCATTGAAGGAGGTAAATGAAAATGCAATTTTGGAGTTTTAAGAGAGTATCATAACAAGATTTTGGATCCCCTATACTATCATTTTTGATAATGCACTTGCTTTCATGAGTGATAAAACTTTTGAGTGGGCAAATAGGAATGGATTTTAATTGAGTACTTCATCCAACTATTACCCTCAAGGTAATGGATTGGCTAAGTCTACTAATAAGAACCTCATCAAGATCATCAAGAGGACATTAGAGAATAATCAAAGAACATGGCACTCCAAGTTGAAGATAGATTAATGGGTTGATAGGATCACTCCTAAGAGATCAATTGGTAAATCTCCCTTTATACTTGTTTATGGGAGAGAATATAGGTTGCCCATCTCTAAATAGTTCCCTACTCTAGGACTTGTACATCAGTTGGAACTAATGGAAAATACTCTAATGGAAGTCAAATTGATACAACTAATGCAAATACAAGAAGAAATGGACAATTCACATAAGCCCATGGAACACCACTAGGTACTCATGAATAAGTCTTTTGATAAAATATCAAGTACACGAGTGTTTAAGGAAGGTGACTTGGTCCTTAAATGGGATGAGGATAGATAAAAACTAGGTAAAAATACAAAGTTTGATGCTTTGTGGAGTGGCCCTTACATCATCAATAAATGCAAGAAAAATAACCCTTTTTAGCTGACCAAGATGAATGGAGAAGAATTGCCTATCCCTATGAATGGGATACATCTAAATTTCTACTATTAGTCCTTGAAAATCTATCTTATAAATAGTAGCATAGGTTTATGTGTTTAGTCTAGTTTTATTTCATTTGTTGTGTTCCCTAAGTGTCCTAGTTGACACGTGTGTGTTTCCTTTGTTTTGATTTGTGTTCCCTAAGTGCTTAGTAGCACAAGTGTGTCTTTGCTTATATGTGTCTTCTGCAATGTCATTGTCTTGTGGTCAATCCAAGGTCTATTTATGACAATATAAGTGCTCATTTTGTGTGACTCCATGCCCAATGATTTAGGCAAATATTATTAGGCATAGCAGGCATGCCATACCCAATAATCACCATGAATGTTGGTAAAATTATACCCCAGGTTTGCACCTTTCAAATTTTACCAATCTAGTACTTAGTTTTCCTTCAAAAGAAATGGTCTTTGACAAATCCCACAAAAATACTGAGTGTTATTTCTTTGGGAAGGTTCATTTTGGTCTTTGTTCTAAGCCTTTACCTAATTCTTTCAAGTTTTTTGTCCTAATCCCTTACTGAATTCTTTTAGACTTTTTATCCAAAGTTTTTTTTCCCCTTAAGTATATTTCTTTTGGACTTTTTGTTTTCAACTTTCCTAAAGGATAAGTCTCCAAAAGTTACCCTACACATTTTTTCTGAAAGTTATTCTTTCAAAGCCAAAAGGTGCTTTGTAACTTTTCCAAAGGGTATTTTTCCTTTCGAATGGTCTAATTTAACTTTTTTGAAAGAATTATTGTGAAGAAAGTTCCCTTCTCAAAAAGTCTGAAGGGTACATTTCAAAAGTTTGAAGGAAACTTTAGTTTTTCTGAGGGGTAGTTTTCAACTTTTTTGAAGGAATATTTCAAGCCAAAAAGGACCCTTGAAACTTTTTTGAAGGGTATGTTGTAACTTTTCTGAAGGGACATTCTAAGGATAAATGGACACTTTCAAATCTTCTAAAGGGTACTTTTCAACAAGTTGAAAGACCATTTCAATTTTCTAAAGGGCCAAACATAAAGTCTAAATGAATTTTTTTAGAGAAATTGTCCAAAGAATTCTTTTAGAAAACTTTAAAAGGTGCTACGGTCAATTTCCTTTAGACGTTTTATCAATATAAATAGAGCTCTCAAAGACATGAATTATTTTGGAAAGATTGTCTGATGAATCCTTGTAGGAAAATTGTTTGCAAGAAAGGGTCAAGACAAAAATTCTGAAGGAAATACCTAAAAGGTAATGGCCCATAGAACATTAATTTCAAACTATAAGAAATAGCCATTTCTATTCAAAAGACTTGGTGAGAACATGAGAGTAGACAAAGCAAGAAAAATGGATAGGTTGATGGTTTGAGTCGTTACTTCCACAAAATTGACAAATATAGGTTACAGAAGATAACTAGCAGTTAGAAAGAGCATTTTCTAACCATAATCATGAGTTCTAGTAGTGTAATGTGTCAGATTTTCTATTTTTAGTTTTGAACTCTCATGGATGATCTTCGATACAAGTAGTTTTTTGTGCCACTCCTGAAGGTTTGATGCCACTTATCACCATTCTCATGACTTGTTTTAGACAAGTAAGACTCTTGACATGGCATGGCTCACTCATCCATCTCTCTCATGGATTTTTAAATTAATTTCATGTCAATGACACATGTCCTTGTGCCTCTTCAGCTTCTCTTCTCTCTCTCTCCCCTAAAGTTCTATAAATTGAGCTATTTCAACCATTGTAAATAACCACATTTTTTATATGGTGAAGCCCTGCTTAAATTACATTGCAATTTGATTTTAGATATTAAATTCAAGACCAATTATGAGTTGTGAATTTTTGTCTAATTATGTGAGTGATGTATAGCAGAGTTAAGTGATAGCATCATCCTTACTCCATTTATCCTTCATGTTTGAATAAAGGTTTTGATGTTAACAGGTCATGTGAAGTGTGTTGAATATATCAAACTCTCCTTCAAGTATGCAATTGTATCTATGGTGTGAAATCTACCCCTTAGGTTGATTATCTCAAGAATGTTACCTTCACATTGAAACACTATGTTAGTATATTTTAATTCTTGGAATTAGTCTTGGAAAACATGGTTACTCAGTATAATTTTGATATTTGGTGGGATAAATTCTTGATGGATCACCTCTTTAGCATAGTTTTCTTGTTTTGTGCAAATTATTGACTCTTTTCAAGAACAAGCAGTAGATAGGTGATAGACACTTAGAGAAGAATTTAGGGAACTATCCATTTTCAATCCTAGAGACTCATCTCTCTTACAAGTTACCAAAAACTTGAGGGATGATTTGATGTTGCATTAAATTGAAGGAATTTCATAGAATGTCTTAGGGTGCATAATTTGATGATAACAAGAGGTCTAAGAAAATGTTGGGGGATAATTCATGATTTTTTGGTATTGAGAGCCATAATGAGGCTTGATCCTTCTAAGAGATGGACTCTTACACATAAATATAAAACCTATGAATGCTCCATTATTTTATAATGATCTTAAACAACCTTACATCATGAAATCATAGTTCACACTTGCAATGAAAGTCAAATTACACATGTAGTTTTACTTCAAGATAAGAGCTTGAAGGAGTTGAGTGATCATTTGATCATTAGGTATACCATCAATGATGAGAAATATTGAATGGATCTCTTGATAATCCATCATTACAATCAATAAACTATCCTTGATACATATTATGCCTTGAAAGATTTAAAATCCCAAGAGCTATTGTTTACAACCTGCAAGTATAACCATATAAAGATTTTATTGCTCCCACAAGATCACATATGCCAAGTTGGGGTCTAAAGTGAAGTTTCAAGACCTTGAAGGATTGTAGGAGACATACACAATCACCATTTTCATTAAATAGGTCAAAAAATGCATTGAAACCATTCTAATATTAACCTTGTGTAGATGCATAAGACTAGTTTGACTACCTAGATTCTAAATCTTTGTTCATAAAGCATGGGTCATCAATCTAAAAACTAATGCCAAATATTGGAAGGAAATTATAACCCTTTCCTCTATCCAAGAGATTAGTTCACCATTTTCTCTCCCATATAAATATTGAATAAGAACTTGAGAGGCTATCCAAGGCTACCAAGGAGAGTGATGAAGAGAAGGTGTCAGTGTTTTATCTTTTTGACTCTAAAATTTATGGATTCTCTCCTTTAATGTCTAAACTAATTTCCCTCTTTATATCCTTGACCTTTTCTAACCATGACTATATATTACATATGTTGGAACAAAACTAGATACTGAGAGGGGGATGAATCAATATACCAATTAAAACTTTTCTTTCAATCTTTTTAAATCAAACTCAAATGCATATGAAAATTAAAATATAAATTTAGAGATCACATACAAGGAAAATAAGTGTAAAACCCAAAGGTAAAAACCATGATGAGAATAACTACTAGAAGATATTGTTCTAATCCAGCCTCACAGTTCAAAGCCTCACTAGAAAACCTCATTGGTTACATTTAAGGACACCCATCCTAAGGAGACACCAATACCCTAGTTTAAGATCACCAGCTCTAAGGAATCACCCACTCCCTAATATGAAGACCCACTTAGCTTATCTAATGGCACCAACCTATCAGACCTCTATGGAGCTACAACTCTAATTTATAAATTAGATTCATACATGAATCTAAATATTTTTGATTTTTTATAGGTCTAATCTACAACTAATAATTCTCTATGTGCCTTTTTTCCTCTCTTTTCCTCTCTACATTCCCCTCTAGTCCTGTGTCCATATATTTATTTATTTGACACACTTTATTTCATTCACCAACCACTCTGCTCTATATTCAATTTGGCTCAATAGCAAAATGCAATTAATTTAGTGCTCTTTTTATTTGTCCTAGATATCATATATATAAATAAATGATCTAGGGTTTTCTTTTTCTCTATGTTCACACTCAAACTAAAAACACATCACACTAATTTTAGACTCTAGTTCATTATGACTTGAACTATAAATTTCCATGTTTCAATTATGTTGGTCTATTGATTATCATTACAATATATTTCATGCATCACATTTTAACTACAGGTCTCTATAGATTTTGTTAGACTCAATTTTTTATGCATAGGCTCTTTAATGGAGATTTGATTAGTTAGATTAATCAATCTCATTATCTATTCGAGATATAGAGATTATAGACAACTTTTTTCATGTTCTTGTAACTAACCATTTATCTGGACATGACTTTAAAATTTGATCATTGATCTTGTGTTTGGTGCCACTATCTGATGGTCTATGTTCAAATGGCTCAACTTTAGAACACTTCTATTTGATCTTATTGATTTGAGATTTTGCCTACTGTTGGATATCCAAAAATGCTTGAACTTTACCTTGACTTAGTTTTTAAACTTTGATCACTTTATATGATTTGATCCCACTCGCTTCATTAGATATCCTTTGCACAATCACCTATGCATTGTCAGATCTTCTGGCAACTCAATATTTATCTCTAGTAAGCTTAAACTCATTGGTCCTCTATCTAATAGACTCATGTTCTTGTGATACTTAGCATTAGCATGTTCACTCAAAGTGACCTTTGACACTTTAACTTCACCACACTCCATTGGATCTCTAATGTCCAATTAAGCATGAACCATTTGATCTGCCAACTAACTCATACTTTACCTCTAATAGGATTTTTATCATTGGGTCTTTATCTAACAAACTATGTGAATGTGACACTTGTCACTTATGCATTAACTCATAACACCTTTTGACAATTTGACTTTGCTTCATTTTGTTGGATCATTTGTATATGATGAATCACAATCCATTGATTAAACTCAAACATAATATAAATTCTAAGACTTAGGAAATATTAAGTCTTTTGGACCAGTAATTGCTAGGTTGAGGGGCTAGTTTCATAATGATTACAAAGGCTTAAGTTATAACTTAAGCTACCAAGTCCAGGCTATACCAAGTTAACATTAAAATAGAAATTTTCTTGTTGATGCCATGGCTAAGACCTTAGGGTTTTACTGAGAAACCCTAACCAGTATGAGAGCTAAATAAATCAATTATTAGCTCATTCCTGCTTTGAATTTGTGGATCATATATTCATGATGCTCATGAAAAACCCATAATATATATACCATATATTTATTTTTTAAATGTCCATAGATGAGCTTTGTAAAATTAGGGCAACTTTGCATGACCTTGTGTAGATTTTGTCTAAGTATGGATACCATTTCATTTTTCTTGAAAGGCTAACTTTGTACTTTCATAACTCTTGTCATGATTTAGTTGCATGACCTAAAAATTAGTGCATATGATACTATCACATAGAGGATTCCATCCATATATACAATTGATCCTAAAGACTATATAGGTGCAAGATATGTCTTCATAAAATTGACTTTGAGATTGTTCTTGTAAACTACAAATTTGACTGTGTTAGAAAACACTGTCAAAATGACTTGGAACCCTACTTTTCTCAAGCATATCTTTTATTACGCTATATTATGTGGCTTAAAATCTATTGCATAATAATTAGGGACTAATGTGATCACAACCATGTGACCATCTCCCCTATACTTATGCACATGTGGAAATGGTGATGTCAGTAAAATGCCTTCTCATCTTTTCTATGATAGACCCAAAATGTCTAGATGCACAATATGAAGAACCAAATGAATTCCATTCATGCATACAAGAATTAAAATCATCCTTGACCTCTGATAGAATCACCATGATCACCATATTCATCCCTAAAAATTAATGGCATGCTCATAGTGTCCCTTTTGACATCAATGACAATCATAATTTTAATAATCTCCCCCCTTTATCATTGATGGCAAACCAAATGTTTTGATATTATATTATTCAACTCCTTCTATGACATTTATTTTATTAGCTTTTGATAAGTATGAACTAAATATTTTCATACTATACTTGCTCCCCCTTAGGCAATGGCACATTTTCCTAATACTCAACCTGGACACTGCTCTGCTTCTTTGACATTTGCACTTCAAATTTTTTTCTCTTTCTCCTACCTTTTACAAAGATAATTTGCCCCTTTTATCCCCCTTTGACATCAATGGCAAAGGGACTCTAGCTAACTATTTGTCCAAATATTTCTCCCCCTTTATCAGATAAAGGAGTTTATCCAAATATTTGTAATTCTCAACTCATTAGTAATTTTTAGAAGTATACATACCTGAGTTGACTTTTTATCTTCTTCTAAGGATTAATTTTAGTGATGTGGTGTAGGATCCAGCACTCCCAAATTTTGTCTTAGATATTCAAATTTTTCCTTTGGAAGAGGTTTGGTGAATATGTTTGTAATCTAGTCCTTAGTTGACACATTCCATTTTGACCTCTTGATCTGCAACCCTTTCTCTTAATAAGTGATACTTGATTGATATGTGCTTCATTCTTGAATGCATCAATATATTATTTGATATATTTATAGCACTTGAATTATCAAAAAAAACATAAATAGGTTATTTTTACTCAACCTTAATGTCATTTAGTGTTTGCTTCATCCATAGGACTTAAGTGCAACATACCACTACTACTACATACTTTTCTTCTATTGTATAAATAGTAACTGACTCTTACTTTTTGCTTAGACATGAAACAAGTCTATTTCCAAGGAAAAATTCACCGCCACTAGTGTTTTTTTGTCATCCACACTTGTTACCCAATCAACATCTATATATGTTGTCAAAGTGAAATCTTCACTTGTAAGGTACCATAGGCCATAGTCAATTATGCTCTTAATGAATCTAAAGATTCTTTTCACTACACTAGCATGTGACTCTTTAAGAGTATCCTAAAATCTAACAACCATACACACTACTTGCATGATATTTAGTCTTAATGCAGTTAGGTATAGAAAGCTACCTATCATTGATCTATACATAGTCTAATTTGCATCAAGTGACTCATCCTCTTTACTCAACTTGCATCCAGTTATCATGGGAGTACTAACTAGTTTACTATCTTCCATTCCAAATTTATTGAGCATCTCCTTTGCATACTTGGTTTGGAATATGAATATCCTTTCATTACATTGTGATATTTTTATACCAAGGAAGAAAGAAAGTTCTTATAACATTGACATTTCAAATTCACTTTGTATTTTTGTAGCAAATTCTTTGCACATTTTGTTATTGCTATCACCAAATATGATGTCATCTACATAAACAAAAACAATTAACATATGCCCAACTTTTGATTTGAAGTATAGACTGTCTACACATCCTTTGTTGAAACCTTGTTATTATAGGTATTGGTTTAATGTTGAATACCATGCTCTAGGTGCCTATTTTAGACCATACATTGATTTCTTCAGTCTACACACATAATCTTCTTCATTTGACAACTAAAAACCTTCTGGTTGTTCAATATAGACTTCCTCTTCTAGGTTCCCATTCAAGAAAGTGGACTTTAAATCCGTTTGATAGACTTTGAACTTCTTGTAAACAAATAATTCTAGAAATATTCTTATAACTTCCAATCTAGTAACTAGAGCAAATGTTTCCTCAAAATCTATGTCTTCTATTTGTTCATATCCCTTGCATACCAATCTCACTTTATTTATTATAACATATCCATCCTCATTGAGCTTATTTCTATAGATCCATTTTGTTCCTATCGCATTCTTGTTTGAGGGTATTGGAACTAATTGACAAGTTTTGTTCTTTTCTATTTGTCTCAGTTCTTCTTCCATGGCTTTTAGCCAATTCTCATCCTTGTTGGCTTCAACACAACTTGTAGGCTCAATTTCAGACATTAGAGCAAAATTTACTTGCTTTGTATTCATTATATCTCTTCTTCGTGTTTAAACTCCTTCATTTATATTACCAATTATCTACTCTTTAGGATGATCATTTTGAACAAATCTTGGAGGTGCCTTTTCATTATTTTTCTTAGTCTCTTCACTATCTAATTCTTCTTCAAGATATGACTCTTCATTACTGGTCTCCTTGTTAGGTTCAATATGTTTTATGCCTTCTTAAACCTTAAAATTTATGCTCTCCACCATCTTTTGTAGCCTCTTATTATAACATATATAGGATTTGCTATGTGTGGAATAACCAAGAAATATTCTTTCATCACATCTTGATTCAAAGCTTCATAGTTTTTCCTCCTTTCTTTTGATGTAGAATTTGCTTCCAAACACTTTGAAGTACTTAAAAAAGGTAGGCTTTACATACCATAGCTCATAGGTATTTTTGTCACTATTTAACCTCAATTGAACTCTATCTAAGATGTATACTATTGTTTGGACTACTTATCTCTAATATCCATCAAGTAACTTGGCATCCTTTAACATTGTTCTAGCCATTTCCTTGATTATTTTGTTCTTTCTCTCAACAACTCCATTTTGCTTTCGATTCCTTGCTTTAGAGTAGTGCATTTTGATCCCATTCTTTTCATAATACTCTATGAATTCATTTGAGGTGAATTCTTCACCTTTATCAGATCTTAAGCATTTGATTTTTATTCCAATCTCATTTTCAACCAAGGCTCTAAAGATCTTTAATATATTAAAGGCTTGATATTTATCCTTAAAAAAGGTTACCCAAGTCATTCTTGAGTAGTCATCTAAAAAATACTTGAATTAATGCTCTCTTTTATATCCTCTTGTCTTGGTAGGATCACAAATATCAGTATGAACTAATTATAGAGGCTTTGTAGTTATTGTTGGCCATTTTTGGCCTGCATACTAAAGTTCTTGCATGGTTTGATGAAGCAGTGGATCAAAGGCTAAGAGAAGGATCCAAGAATTTTTTTTCAAGGGTCAACAATAATGTCCAAAGATAAGTTTGTAAGCTAAAAATCTAACTTCAAAAGCTCTTATTCGGCTAGGTCCTTACTTTATCATTCTTTTAGAATTTGCAAGGATTAAGTATTTATTTTCTTTTGGGACCTTTTTTGACTAAGTGTTGAATTCTTTTGGATAAGTTTTCTAAGGCAAAGTTTCCAAAGGGATATTTATTTCAGACAAAATGTGTGAAGCAAAAGATAAATATCTTTCTTTCGAGAAAATTGTCTAGGACAATTCTCCCAAAGGGTAACTCTTTAATGAGATGATCCTTTTCAAAATTATTGAAAGAATTCTTCTACAATAAATTGTCCATTAAATTTTTTATGAAGGGTCATTTTATTTTGTAAATGGACCATTTCAGGAAAGTTGAAGGGCACTTTTCTTGGTAAAGTGGTCCACTTCAAAATTGCCAAAGGGCACTTTCTTTGGAGAAGTGGAGCAAAATAAGAATTCTGAAGGGTATCTTTCCTTTAAACAAACGGTCCATTTCAACTTTATCAAAGGGTCACTTTATTTTCAAAGTGGACCATTACAACTTTTTTGAAGCTATTTTTCAAAGGGAAATGGACTATTGCAATTTTGTTGAAGGCTCATTTCAAAGGTTCAAAGGACCATTTCAAAAATCTTGAATGGTAATTTTCCTTCAAATAAGGCACTTATAACTTTTTTAGAGGGTTATTTTTCTTTTGAAAAAGTCAATTTCAATTTTTTTGAAGGGGCAATTTCAATAAGTCCAAAGGAATTCTCCAAGAAGGTCAATTTTCAACAAATTTGGAGGGTCATTTCCTTAAATTCCTTTAGACAAATTGTCTGCAAGAATTATCCATTAAAAAAAAACTAAAGACCTAATTCCTTTAGAAAAAATGTTTGAAGGAATTATTCAAAGTAAAAAGTCCAAAAAAATAGTTGTTGGGAATCAAATATCTTGTGACAAGCTCACAAACATCAAAATCTAGCCCCAACAAATAACCATTTGAATTTTAAATCCTAAAACATTCCCATAAACATAAAGATGGGTCTCATAAAATAGCTATTTCTAGTCAAAAGAGGTCAAAAGGAGTCACTGAATCTCAAGGGTGAAAGTGTACATTGCAAGTGTCAAGGATGCATTCAACTAATAGGAAATTGATGATTCATAGGCATCCATGTTAGGTAGATTGATGATGTGAATCAAGGATCTTAATCGGTTTATAATGACCAATCAAAACAAAGGAAATACCAAGAAATTGGTAGGAGCTAGTAGGTGTGAATTAATGGAGAAACTTGCATCCTTTGATATGGATCTCACCTCTAACAAGTGGCTACTTGATCAAAGGCAACATGGCTAGGCTTAGATTCATAGATATGGTGATTTTGTCCTTATCTAGTCAAAGTGAAGAAGCATGCCAAATTATAAACACAAATATCAACTCATTCATGTTAGGCAAGGACATGTAGCTACCTTTGATATGGCCCTATTAGTTCAAAAATAAGGGACTTGAATGAATGAGGGGCTTGAGGACATTTGCGGTGATCTTGGATAGTTCATTTCATGATAAAGGTAATTGCATGCTTTGAATACAAGAGAGCTTGAGTATAACAACAAGGGTCCCAGTCATTGATGACCTCTTCTCTCAGTTCTCCTTGATCTCATGAGCCCTTTTTATTTTCCTGGGACCTTATATATATATATATATATATATATGATTTTATTTTTATTTTTAGGGCTTCTCAGTTTTTTAGACTTTTCTCTCTCTAGGAGATGGGACACTCTTAAGGATATTGCAAAAAATGCTCAAATTGATTAGGTTCAACCCTATCAAGAATTTTTAAGAACTACCTCTTGATGTAATAAAGGATTTTCTTTTCATATCTCTTGCATGGGATTTGTGTGTATTGAGTTTCAAACTATGGCATTGTGTGAAAGAGAATCTTCCTTGCCCATGGTCCTCCTTTCTAACCTTGTTTAGGGAGTTTTTAAATGCTATTTAGAGGTCTATTTGAGTGCTCTTTCCACCATTGATGTGAATTTTTAGTGATTCTTATAACTCCTCTTTTTTTAAATTTATTGCTTCCTGAACCTCCTCCATGAAATATTAATGCAACCATCTTGATCTTGAGGTTGTGTAAGTCAGTATTATCCTCTACAAAACTAGTGTGGGTTCAAACTTATGGGAGTTTCCCATTTTATTTTAGTACATTTCGTAACTAAGTTCCTTAAGAGACCTTATCACCTTTCTAACCCTTTCCCTTGTGGAGCATTAGTTTAGATTAAGTTTTAGGTGATCTACCAAAGGGAATCTAGACTTCTCTAGAGGTTCAACCTCACTAAAAGATACCCATAGCTTGAATTTGTCCCAATGATTGTAGCTAGGAGTGAGAGAGCCTAAGAAACTATCCCACAAAGGGTGAAATTATAGCCTACAATAGTTTTTAGCATGCTCAGTGGGACTAAGGTGAGGAAGATTACTGGTGTCTCTCTCCTCTATCAGCTTTTAGAAGTAGGTAATTAGCACCAATGGTGGCTCCAAATCAAAGCTTCTATTTATGAGTAGACCAAGTTTGTCTCTTTATAGATTTTAATTAGATCCTATATCTCACTTGACATATGAGGCTAATATGAATAGCTATGCTGAATATCCTTATTATTTGCCTCCTTATTAACAGCCCTAATTTGGTCCTCACAATCCATATAATGCCTATCTACCCTATCAAGACACCTATTAAGGCTATGATGAATCTTGGAAAGTTCCTCATGATCTATATATGAAATAATATTTCCATGATCCATCCTATGGAAAACAAGCCCATCATAATATTCCTCCTCATCAACCCTATCACATGTCATCCGTATCAGTACTAAGGCATACTCTAATAAGCCTTGACAAGCATTCTCTAGAATTGTGCTCATAGAAATGTTATGGCCAAAATGTCCCTACTCACCAGATCTATTATGTGAGAGGGTCATTAGGAAAAATGAAAGTAGAATGAACCCCTATTGAGAGAGAAAATTGGAATAAAATCATAGGTGACATGATGGATATAGGTGGTTACATTCAGAGCATTAAGGACAAGCTAAAAGGACTTGAGAAATAGTAGAGCCAACCTCACCAACCTTTTGTGCCTACATATACAACACCTCATCCTTATTATATGCCATCCATTCCTCCTCAAGTGACCATTTCAAGTGCTCCTTTGAATGTTCCAAGTCCTTCATATGTTCCTCAAACCTTTCCTTTTTGGAAATATATTCAAAGGAGTTATCAAAAAAATGAAGAGCTTATTGTAGAATAGTTTGCTACTGAGATCCAAGGCTCCTTTCTTCCCCAAGAATCCCTTAAAAAATCCTTCAAGGTTCGAAACTAGAACCAAGTGGTAAATTCATGGGGTGGGCAAGAGAAGGTAGATCTAGAATTAAGAGTCCAAGACAAAGAAGGATATGAACCCCTGAAAACCTCCATCATACCTCTTCAAGAGCCTTCTTCTATTCCTAACCACCTTAAAGAGGAGCTATTTTAGGAGAACATAGCAAAACAAATCAGAGAGTTGGGAGTGAAGACAAGGAAAGAAGAGGAAAAGTAGAATCAAAAGGTTGAAGGAGAGCCTCTATCTTTCCCACCTTGGAAATCCATTTAGAGCAGTAGGTAAAAGGAAAAGGTGGTAATTCCTGAAGTTAGATAAGAGACCTTGAAGCCTCCACTCCTTTCCCCTCAAAAGCCTAGAGCCTTTCCTTCATGGAGAGCCTTTCAAGAGGCAAAGAATTAGAAAGAGGAGGTGAAGGTGATCTAATTAGATCAAATTTAGGAACAAAATTACGAACCTATGGTAGCTTCCCTAAACCTTTCTCACCTTCTTAAGTGTTTTCAAGAATATATTATGCCACTCTTTGAGAAAGAGCCTCTCCTTTGTGAGGAAAACCAAGAAAATGCATCCAAAGAGGCTAAAGAAGAGGATGTCATGATTAAATATGAAGAAGAAATCACCATAGGGCCTCCCTTGGTAAATAAAAGATCAACTCAACCTTTTTGAATGAATGGGAACATATTAAAGACTCTTTTGTAGTTGTGTATGAAATGGACTGCACTATTAAGGATGCAAAGCTGTCACTTTATGTTGAGAATGAGGGGGTTGGGGTTGTTATTTCCTTGGATGAACTACCATGCTATAAAAATGATGAGGAAATGAATGAAATAACTAATCAAATTGATGAAATTATGGAATATCCAGAGGTTACCAATTAGTCAAAAGGCTCATTTGAGGACTTGTTGGAGATCTTGAGAACCAACTATTTTATTCTCCAAGGTAACTATGGTTTAGTTGCATCAAAGGAGGGAAACCTTCTCAAGTAGATCAAAGGGGGTGGAGTGGGTAGTCTTTCAACTTTACCACCTCAAGAGTTCATTGCAGGCATGGACTTGTTTTTGGTCTTCAAAATGGGCCATCATCTCCTTGAAGAACCTAAAAAACATGAAATAAATAACAAGCCCAGTCCTACTGAGGACACCTTAGAAATCAAAGAGGTATGCCTTATTAAGCCACCATTAGAGGTTACAGTTAAGGATCCATATGAATAATTTGAGACTATTTGGATTCACATAGCTAACCTAGTTGGAGTTGCCTATTTCTCATTGAGCATAATGATAAAGAAGCTAAAAATTGCAATAAAGAAGAAGTAGGCATCAAGACCAAGGGTCAAGAAGCTACATGCCTTATTCAATCCATTATCTCATAATGTAAAAAAGTATCAAACTTTCCTTTTGATCTAGGAGGAAAGGGTACACATAGTTTTAGGGTGTATATATTAGATTAGTTTTATTCAAATTCCTCCAAGTGCTATTTTAGGCACATTTATTTGTTGTATTTGTTTTTTTTCTAGGCTAGTTTCCTTTCCATAAGTGCCTTGAGCATGGTGTTTATTTTTTTCTTTTTGTCCTTATTGCTTCAAGGGGAATTTCCAAAAAGGGTCAACCTTGTATCTAGTTTCATATCAACTTAGTTTTAGAGGCTAATGACTCCACACCTAATGGACTAGACAAGGCAAGTGGTCTAGGTTCTCATGCATATCAGGCATGTTTCCCTATGAGTCACTAAAAATATTGGCCATTTTTGGCCCACATACTAAATCTATTGCATGGTTTGATGAAGAAGTGGATCAAAGGCTAAGAGAAGGATCCAAGCAAATTTTTTCAAGGGTCAGCAATAGTGTCCAAGGAAACCTCAAGCCAAAAAGCTAAGTACAAAATCTCTTATTTGGCCAAGTCCTTACTTGATCATTCTTTTAGACTTTATAGGGATTAAGTGTTTCTTTTATTTTAGGACATTGTTTTACTAAGTGTTAAATTCTTTCGAATAAGTTGTCCAAGCCAAAATTTACAAATGGATATTTCTTTCAAATAAAATATATGAAGTAAAAGACAAAAACCTTTCTTTTGGGAAAATTGTCTAAGACAATTCTCCCAAAGGGTAAATCTTCGATGAAATGATCCTTTTAAAAATTCTTGAAAAATTTCTTCTATAGCAAATTGTCCATTGAAACTTTTTAAAAGGGTCATTTTCTTCTTCAAATGGACCATTTTAGGAAAGCTGAAGGGCACTTTTCTCAGCAAAATGGTCCACTTCAAAATTTGTGAAGAGCACTTTCTTTAGAGAAGTGGACCAAAATAAGAATTTTGAAGGGTATCTTTCCTTTGAACAAATGGTCCATTTCAACTTTGCCGAAGGGTCACTTTCTTTTCAAAGTGGACCATTGAAACATTTTTGAAGGTATTTTTCAAAGGGAAATGGATCTTTACAATTTTGTTGAAGGCTCATTTCAAAGGTTCAAAGGACAATTTCAAAAACCTTGAAGGGTAGTTTTCCTTCAAACAAGGCACTTACAACTTTTTCAAAGGGTTTTTTTCCTTTGGAAAAGTCAATTTCAATTTTTTTTGAAGAGATAATTTCAATAAGTTTGAAGGAATTCTCTGAGAAGGTCACTTTTCAACAAAGCCAAAGGGTCATTTCTTTAAATTCCTTTGGACAAATTATTTTCAAGAATTATCCATTGAAAAAAACCCAAAGACCTAATTCCTTCAAACAAAATGTTTAAAAGAATTGTTTAAAGCAAAAAGTCTAAAAAATTAGCCATTGGGATTCAAATATCCTATGATGGGCCCATAAATGTCAAAATCTAGCCCCAGTAAATAGCCATTTGAATTTAAAATCCTGAGACATTCCCATAGACATCAAAGATGGGTATCATCAAATAGTTATTTCCATTCAAAAGAGGTCAAAGGGAGTCAATGAATCTCAAGAGCAAAAGTGTACAGGATAAGTGTCAAAGATTCATTCAACTAGAAAGAGATTGATGACTCATAGACATCTATATTAGGTAGATTGATGGTGTAAATCAAAGATCCAAGTCAGTTTCTAATGACCAATCAAAACAAAGGAAAGCCCAAGTGTCTGGTAGGATTTGGTAGCTAGAAATTAATGGAGAATATTTCATCTTTCGATATGGCTCTAACCTTCAACAAGTAGATGCTCAATCAAAAGTAGCATGGCTAGGCCCAAATTCATAGATATGGTGATTTCATCCTAATCTAGATAGAGTGAAGGAGCATGACAAGTTTTAAATGTAAAGATTGACTCATTCACTTTAGGTAAGGACATGCAACTACCTTTGATATAGCCCTGTCAGTTCAAAAAGAAGGGACTTGAATGCATGAGGGGCTCAATGAGATTTGTGGTGATCTTGGATAGTTTATTTCATGGTCAAGGTAGTTGCATGCTTTGAATGTAGGAGAGCTCAAGTATAATAACAGGGGTCTTGATCATTGATGACCTCTTCTCTCAATTATCTTTGCTCCCACGAGCCCTTTTTCTCTCTTTGGGCCCTTTTCTCTATATATATTTGATGTTTTTTCCATTTTTAGGGGTTCTTAATTTTTTAGAATTTTCTATCTCTATAGGATATGGGACACTCTTAGATATATTAAAAAATATGCTCAGCTTGATTAGGCTCAACCCTAGCAAGCATTTTTAAGAGCTACCTCTTGATTCAATTAAGGATTTTCTTTACCTATCTCTTGCCTAGGATTTGTGTCTATTAATTTGTTCACTATGGCGTTGTGTGAAGGAGAATCTTCCTTGCCCATGCTCCTCCTTTTGGACCTTATTTAGGGAGTTTTTAAAAATTATTTGTAGGTCTAATTGAATGCTCTTTCCACCATTGATGTGAATTTTTAGTGAGTCTTATAGCTCCTCTTTATTTGCATTCATTGCTTCCTAAACCTCCTCCATGAAATATTAATGCAACCAGCTTGATCTTGAGGTTGTGTAAGTTAGTATTGTCCTTTGTAGAATTAATGTAGATTCAAGATTATGGGAGTTTCCCATTTTATTTTGGTGTATCACTTGGTTATCTTACTTAAGATCCCTCATCTCCTTTCTAACCCTTTCCGCTATGGAGATTTAGTTTAGCTTTAGTTTTAGGTGATCTACCAAGAGGAATCCAACCTTCTCTAGAGGTTCAACATCACTACAAGATACCCACAGCTTGAGTTTGTCCCAATGCTTGTATCCAGGAGTGAGAGAACCTAATAAATTCTCCCAAGAAGGGTATAATTCTAGCCTATAATATTTGCATACTACTTTGTTTGAAATCTGACCCTTGTCTATTTGCCTAGTTGACATTCCTTGCAAGTAGTATCTATAGGTTTGGTTATCTTGGGTATGTGTCGTACACACTTATTTAAGCTCACTTTGAATAGATTATCAAAGTTGACATGACCCATTCTCTTATGCCATAAAAAACTCTCATCAATCTTTCCCATCAAGAAACTATTACCATTTAATTTAATGATATTATAGATATTGCTCTCAGTCCTTTTCCTTTTTGTAACTATTTTACCAATTCTCTTTAGCTTGTATCCTTCTACATCAAATGTGACCTTATATCCATTATCATAAATTTGGTTGACACTTAATATATTATGCCTCAATCCTTCAACATAAAGGACATCATGTGTAGATAGTTTACCATCTATGTTTAAGGTCTTTTTACCTTTGATTTTTATTATTGTGTTATTTCGCAAGCTGACAAATCCTTCCTTACATTTTCTCAATTTGGTGAAATTTATCTTATCACCAATCATATTCTTTGAGAAACCACTATCTATCACCCATGAATTCTTCTTCTTGGCATGGAGTGAAGTCTAATCAATCATGGATTCATTTTTCACTCTATACACATCCTTAGGTTTCTTATTTAGCTTATTTTTAGAAGCTTGTGAACTTTTATTCACACTAGGAAGCATGTATTTCTTTACATTGTGTACTTTTGATCTTAAAAATCTAGTTATATAATGTTTAGCTATGTGACCAAAGTTATTGCAATTATAACACATTAAATTTGTATTTACCAAGGGTGAAAATGATTTTTTTCTTATAAAATTGATTCTCCTTGTAGTTAGAACTCTACAAATACTATCCTTCTGACCAAAATGATTACAGCTATATTAATAACCATAAAAAGATGAGGAATACCTAGTCATAACATTTCTTGGTGCAGCATGAGGAGTTATTCTAAGTCATGGATTCTTAATGTTTCTCACCTTGGTGTATCCATCAACATCAACTACCTTTGTCTTCTTTATCTCTTCAAGCTTCTTTTTAGGTTCAACTTTCTTCACTTCAACATTTCTTGTGTTTGTCTTTGTATCTTTTCAAGTTCCATCTTTCTTTGCTCCTGATCTTTCTTCTACTTTGAATTTTTCATATAGGTTAGCATATGTAGTAATTGAGGAACTTTTTCCCTTCTCATAACCAACCTTTAATCTCTCTTTTGAGAGTTGATCAGTTCATCAAGAATGTTTGATCATTTTTTCAACTTTATAATTTTATTTAGTTAACCTTTGGATTTTTTAAGTTCTTTTCTCAAAGCCACTATTTATACCTCAAGCTTCACACATTCATCATATTTAGATTATAGTTCCATTTTGACTACATATTCTATTATTTTAGCCTCTTCAACTTGTGTCTTCAGGCTAATTACCATTTGATTATATTCATCTAGACTTTTAGACATTTTCTCAATTTCCTTTTTTTAATGGTTTTTTTGTTTTGAGTTCTCTTTTCTTAGCTTATCAATCTCATATAAAGCACATATGAGCTCACATTATAGATCCACTTCTCCTTATTCTTCATCTAAGTCCTAAACTTCATCTTGATCTAGATTTATAGAAGTTGATCCTACTATCATGAATAAGGATTCATTTCCCTTAACCATAAAATCAAAATGATGATCATAATTTTAACTATCACTATCTTCCATTGAGTCACTATCTTCTTTTGTGTGTAAACATTTCTTGTTTTTAAAGAAGTTCTTATTTAGATAGTAGGTTTTTACCTTTTTGCTACTCTCTACTTGATTAGAGTTATCTTTTTTATTATGAGGGCATTTAGAAGTAAAATTTCCTACTTTACCATAGTTAAAGAATTTCAAGGGTAACTTACCTCTATACTTTCTAGATGTTCTCTTTAGTCTTCTAACAAATTTAGCTTCTTCTTCATCAATCTCCTCAAATTCATATGTTGATGTTTCTTCCTTTGTTTGTCTGGCTACTTTGAATGTAGATTCTATCTTGAAGGTGTCTTCCTCTCCCATTCTTATTTCATAGGCTGTGAAGGTCCCATGTAACTCATCAATAGTGAGTGTATCTAGATCTCTTGTTTCCTCTATTACAAAGATTTTACAATTTTATCTTGAAGGTAAAAATTTTAAAACCTTTTTGATAATGATTGAATCTTCCATTTCTTCTCCAAGGCCTCTAATTTCATTGACTATTTCATCTACCTTAAGGAGGTAGTCTGTAATCTTTTACTCTTCATTAATCTTAAGACTCTCAAAATTGCCTTTGTAAGTTTGTAGCTTGGCCTACTTTATTTTTTCATCTCCTTCATAGATGCTCTTCAGTTTGTTCTAGATATCTTAAATATTTTGACACTGTATCACTTTGAAAAACTTTGTGTTTGATCATCCATAAAGAATAACATTCTTTGCCTTAGCATTACTCTCATATGATTATTTAGTAGGTTGATCAATAGGAGTTGTAGCATGGGATGTATATCCATTTACCATAAACATCCATACATCAAACGCTAATGAAGATAGATATGCTTCCATTATTATTCTCTAAAATGCATAATTAGATCCATCAAAGAGAGGTACCTTATTTGATGAATATCCTTCTTGACTAGCCATTGTGTTCACTATTCCAAGATAGACCTAAGCTGATTAATATTCTTTCAAAGGAACCTTAGGCTCTGATAGTCATTATTAGAACACAACTAGATATTAAGAGGGGGTGAATCAATATATTAATTAAAACTTGTCTTTCAATCCTTTTAAAACAAACTCAAATGCATATGTAGATTAAAATATAAATGCAAATATCACATACAAGAACACATGCACATTACACGAGATATATATGTGGAAAACCCAAAGGGAAAAACTATGGTGAGAATAAATGCTAGAAGCTACTATTCTAATTTAGCCTCACATTTCAAAGCCTCACTAGCAAACCTCACTGGTTACATTTAAAGACACACATCCTAAGGAGACACAAATCCCCTAGTTTAAGAGCACCCACTCCCTAATCTAAGCACCCACTAAGCTTATCTAATGGTACCAACCTATCAGACCTCTATAGATCTATAACTCTAATTTATAAATTAGATTCATAGATGAATCTAGATCTTTGTTATTTATTACAGGTCTAATATATAACTAATCATTCTCTTCATGTTCTTTTTGTGCCTTTCTTCCTCTCTACTCCTCTCTCATTCTCTTTTGGTCTTGTGTCTAGATATTTCTTTATTTGACACACTTCATTGGATTCACCAACCACTCTGCTCTATATTTAATTTGCCTTAATAGTAAAATGCAATCATTTTAGTGCTCTTTTTCTTTGTCTTAGATATCATATATATATAAATAAATGATATATGTTTTGCTTCTTCTCTATGTTCACACTTAGACTACAAACACATCACACCAATTTTGGACTCTAGTTCATTATGACTTGAACTTTAAGTTTCCACATCTCAATTTTGTTAGTCAATCTATTGTCATTAAAATCAATTCCATGCATCATGCCATAACTATAGGTCTCTATAGCTTCTATTAGACTTAAGTTTTGATTCAAAAGCTTTTTAATGGAGATTTGATCAAATGGATCGATCAATATCATTATCTTTGTCAAGATATGGACTTATACATAACTTCCTGCATGTTCCTGTAACTAATTTTTTTTAGACATGACTTTAAATGTCAATCATTGATCTTGCATTTGGTGCCCCTATTTGATGGTCCATATTCAAATGGCTCAACTTTAAAACATGTCCATTTAATCTTCCTAATTTGAGATTTCAATGCACTATTGGATATCCAAAGATGCACAAAATTTACCTTGACTTGGTCATTAAACTTTGTTCACTTTATATCATTTGAGCCCATTATCTCTATTAGATCTCCTTTACATGATCACTCATACACCATCAGATCTTTTGATAAGCTCAATATTTATCTCTGACAAGCTTACACTCATTGATCCTCTATCTGACATATTCATGTGCTTGTGACACTTGGAATTAGGGCATTAACTTATATGGGCATTTTATACTATGACTTCATCATGCTTCATTATAACTCCAATGTCCATTTAAGCATGAACCATTTGATTTGCCAACTAGATTGTACTTTACCTTTGATATGATTTCACTCATTGGGTCTCTGTCTAACAAACTCCATGAATGTGACACAAGTCATTTGCACATTCACTTAGAGCACTTTTTGATAATTTGAATTTTCTTCACTTAATTAGATCATTTGTGTATGATGAAGCATGGGCCATTGATTAAACTTGAACATAATATAAAGTCTAAGACTTAGGAAATATTAAGTCATTTGAATCTGTAATTGCTAGGTCAAGTGGTCAATTTCATAATGACTATAAAGGCTTAAGTTATAACTTAAGCTACTAGGTCCAAGATACACCAAGTCAACATTAAAATATAAATTTACTTGTTAATGCCATGGCTAAGACCTTAGATTTTTATTGAGAAACCCTAACTAGTCTGAGAGATAAATAAGTCAATTATTATCTCATTCCTTCTCCTCTAAATCTGTAGACCATATATTCATGATGCTCATGAAAAACCCATAACATATCTACAATCTATTTCTTTTACAAATTTCCATAGATGAGATTTGTAAAAGCATGACAAATTTGCATGACCTTGTGCAAATTGTCTAAGTATGGAGACCATTTCATTTTTCTTGGAAGGCTAACTTTTCACTTTCATAACTCTTATCGTGCTTTAGTCACATGACCTAAAAATTAGCACATATGATCCTATCACATAGGTGATTCCATCCATATATCCAATTACTCCTAAAGCCTCCATAGGTGTAAGATATGTCTTTATAAAAATACCTTTGATCTTTTTCTTGTAAACTGTAAATTTGATTGTGTTGGAAAACACTATCAAAATCACTTGGAGCCTTACTTTTCTTAAGCATATCTTTTGTCATGTTACATTACATGGCATAAAATATGGTGCATAATAACTAGGGATAATGTTATCATAATCATGTGACCAACTCCCTATACTCATGTACACGTGGCAATGGTGACGTCAATAAAATGCGTTCTCATCTTTTTTGTCATAGACCAAAAATGTCTAGATGCACAATATGAAGAACTAGATGAATTCCATTCATGCATACAAGCATTCCAATCATCCTTGACCTCTAAAAATATCACCATGATCACCATATTCATCCTTGATCATTAATTACATGCTCATAATGTCCCTTTTGACATTAATAACAATCATATTTCCAACAACATATCTGTACACGCTTGAAAATACCTACAAAACACCACTTTATTGCATTTTCTTAGGTTTTTAGATCTTGAAATGTTATTGGTGGGTATAAAGAGGGAAATGAGGGGTAAAAAAAATTCAAAATAGGGATTATTGGTGGAGGGAAGGTGAAAATCCATTCTTTCCCACCTATGGGCCCCTTTAGTGGTGATTAAAAGCATTTGACTTATAAAAAGACATCCTTTTACATATGAAACTATTGTATAATAGCATTATGGTAATAATGAGACCCCCTTACATTAATTTTTACTTTGATAAGGATTTAATGGTGACTTAGGGGCTATAATAATACTATTTTCATGGTGTGAATACCCATTTGAAAGTAATATCCATGAACTCAAGTGAAATTTCAATTAGAGATTACTTTAATATTTTTTAAAAGACCTTAAAAATTGTTAAAACTTAAAGCAATATCACCACATTATATTTATAATAGACCTAACCCTTTGATTTTACCATACATTGTAGGTTTTCAACATGCTTAGGTGGGTTTATAACATGCCACGAGCTGCAACATCATCAATTATCTCTTACATGAATGATTCAAGTCATAAGGACCATTTGAAGACTTGTCATGGGATTTTATACATAGCTAGCACTGAGTAAACACTTGACACATGCTCTAGAAGGGTGAGAAGATGAACACTATGACACTCCTTGAATTAGCACATCACTTGAACCTATTACCTTGACTTGATGACAAGTGATCCCCTTTTTAAACTACCCTGCCACTTCAAAAGACATAAAAGGGTGACCAAGGTTGAGATCGGGTACTCATGGGACCCATTTCTAAGCCCAAGGTTAGAAATAATTTAACACCTATTTTATGAATCTACACATGTGGATTATATTGACATCCTAAAAACACATAGACATTCAACTTCATTTTCCATGACTAACTAGGATTAAACTTATCATTTCATTTTTATTGCATTATGAATACTCTTTTGATGTAGGAAAATCCAAGGTGAAAAGGAAATATTGCATCATCTAAAAATACTAGGATATTTTGTGTAGCTTCAATAAAGGTTATCATAGTTTTTTATGTTGACATTTTTTATATCACCAAGATCATATTTGGGTCACATTTTTTCCTACAACTCGAAGTTGCAATGTTGCAGAAACCACACTTCATTTTATTTAGACTTTTAAGTACACGTCATGATATAGGCCACACAAATAAATAAAAATTCATAGAGACCCAAGTGGATTTCTAAGTTATTAATTGAATTATAAAATGTAATGGATTTGTAACCCATGAAATTCTCAATTTTTTTGCATAGAACATGGAGTTCAAAGACTCTATGGAAATCTTGAATTTTGCACTCTAAATTATTGAAATTTGTGCACCAAAAAATCTGTAGAATCATGGATCCTAAAACCTTGATACCCCCAAAATTTCAAAATTTTATAGATTAAACAAGATACTTGTTAAATCCCCATGGGATATTTATGACCTCAATTTTTTGCATAGTCTGTGAGTCTATAGACAAGGATAGGAGTCAAAACCATAACACATCTTGTTCACAAAGTAAAAATGCCTCAATCAAATGTGTGACCAAATTTTAAGTGGATTTTATAAATACATAGGTGCACTTAAGATAAATGGATTATGGGAAAATATTTTATCCTATTATATAGAGACTTTATTATCATGACATGTAGCATAATTCCATTAAACCCTATAGCCATTATTATCAATTGTGATCATATTAATTGGAAATAACACAACAAAATTTGAAGTGGTCATATTTTATCAAGAAAATACAAATATATGTGTTATGGATCTTGATGAAAAGCTTTTGATGATAAATTTCAAATGGTTTTGGCCATGATAGAATTGAATAACACATATGGTTGTTGTTGTAACAAACACCTTATAATCATTATTTTTTTTAGAGGAATGGGGAAGATCAGTGGTTAGGAAATATAAAGGTGATTGACTATAGATAAAGGGATTATTTTTATGCTAAATAAGGGGTTCAATAGTTTATATAATAAGAGAAGGAAAAATATATATGTTATATAAGTATGTAGAGTTGGAGGCCTATAGTTGTATGTGAAATGCGGTGATCCCAATTTTAAACTAAATTTTAATTTTTGTCTCTGAAAGTGTTCATATCTATTTGTGGGAATTTTGTCTTTGAGTTTTATTTAAGGGATAAAATTCATATTGGGGAGTGAGGCAACAATTAATTTTTCCCCTTTTACCTTTTTTTTTGTACCAATTGGTATCAAAGAGAGTTATTTTCCCTTATTGGCTTATGTATGTAGAAATTTAATTTGATTCATTAGCAAGTTATGAAATAGAATATAATATTTAAGTGATAACATATAAAGGTAATATTGTTAGAATAATTGAAATCATGATAACATCTAGATTTTTATACCCTATAGAGATGATGAAAGGAATCAAATAAATATTGGATGGAATGGAGACAAATCAAATAAGAGGAGCTTATGGTGAAGATGTGAGTGATGATGTAGAAGTAAAGGTTTAATAAATTGAATTAGGAATATATAGAGAATTAATTTAAGATTATAATTATTAGATATACTTTAAATCTTGGAACCAATCCAAAATTAGATACACTTACTATAGTGTAAGTTTTAACCCTAGATAACTTGTATATTGAATCATAGAAATGGATCAATATTTTGATTATGAATCAATGGAGGGACACAAAAAAGTGAAATTTGACTAAATTTTTTGGAAAGGTCATGAATATTTATAGTGGGATAATGTTCACATTGGGAGAGAAAAGAAAGGTAAGGATAAAATCAAGTCATGGGATTGAATCATGATAAAATTTAAGGCTAAATTATTACCTTCTAACTATCAACGAATTTGTTCAAGAAATTTCATAACCTAAGATAATAGTATATGGGTATTAAATAATATAGTAAGGAGTTTTATATTCTCACTATAATATCTAATCCTGTATAATATGACCTCATAAATGTGGATAGATATGTGAATGGGTTATGTATTTCTATTCAAGATGAAATCAATTTGATTAACTTGAGAACTATAGATTAAAATGATTGGTGTGTTAACTCCATAAATACTCTACCTTTTCACCTTATAAATTATCCCTTATAAGAGGAAGAGGCCAAGGATTTATGGGTAAGTGATTTGGATGCAATAAATATGTTGGACACAAAGTTTATGAGTGTCTAGAAGAAACTTCAAATAGTGAAAAGAAAACTAAAGGGACAATGCATATTATTCATGGTGACGAATGCATGTTTAGATATCCAATGCACATAGAATATTCATATTAAGGAGAGGTTATTATTATAAAAATATTTTTTTTAATCCATATAAGGAAGTAAATGAACTTGTGCAAATAAAGAGTCTATTCTAGACTAGTTACAAATCATGAGTAAGCAATGTAAGGTAGTCATTGATAGTGGCATTAAAAATAATTTGGTGTCTCAAGACATGGTGGATAAAATTAAGTTAAAAAATTTAGTAAACCTAACCCCCCAAAAAAATTCATGGGACATAAAATTATTGTAAATGAACAATGCATGGTGAGTTTTAATTTTTTTTCATATAAGAATGAAGCTATATGTAACATTGTGCCCCTGGATGTGTGTCATGTGTTATTGAGAAATCCATGATAATATGATATAATATCCATGAAATATGGAAGAATAAACACTTAAATTCTTTTAAAGGATGGAAATAATTTCTCCTTGAGTCCATTGAAGGATAAAATAGAATAATTAGACAATAATTTTAAGTTTATGATGGTTTTAAGCAATTTTGTTTCAAGTGGTAAAGAAAGAGGAGACATGATTTGATTTTTTCTCAAACCCTATATAATTTTTGATAGAAACTAAGGTAAATTACATTCCTAATGTAATTTAGTATTTATTATAAGAGTATGTTGATATTTTGATAAACGGTTTTCCTAAATAAATTACCTCCCACTCTAAGTGTCATCCATCATATAGACATAGTGTTAAGAGTAATATTACCAAGTATATAAAATTATATACTAGCCCACATGGAGAATGAAGAGTTAAAAACACAATTTAAATAATTGATGAATAATGGCTTGAACAAATAAAGTTTTAGCCCATGTGTATTCCCAACTATACTATCACCCAATAAAGGTGAAGAATGGAAAATGTGTACATAATCAAATTCAATAAATAATATCACCATTAAGTACAAGTTTATGTCACCAAGGATGGTTGATTGATCATTTAATCAGAGCCAAATACTTCATCAAGATGAATTTAAAGAGTGAGTATCACGAAATTTGAGTAAGAGAATGTGATGAATGGAAAACCACATTTAAGACAAATAATACATTATATGAGTGGGTGGTTATGCTATTTAGTTTAATAAATTCTTTCATTCGCAATTAAGTTTTTGGTTGTTTATTTGGATGATATTATAATTTTAAATAATTAAACATTTGAAGCATTTTAGACTATTCTGAAACAAATTGAAGGAATAAAAGTTATTTGTTAATTCTTCAACTAGGGGGGAGCTAGTGTATTTGGGATTTTTGATCTCAAGTGAAGGGTTAAATTGAAACCCAAAAAATTTAAAATGATTATGGAGTAGGCCTCACCAAATATCATGTTTTATACAAGTTTTTAAAAAAAAAAATTATAAAATTTAGTGGTATATGTGTTTCTAACCAAAAAATATGAAGGGAGATAAACGGAATTTTCATTAGACAACTACAATAGAGGATAAATTTCATTTCTTGAATAATAAGATAACAATGCAACCAATGTTGGTGTTATATGATTTTAGGAAGTTGTTTCAAGTGGATTTTAATGCAAGAAAAATAACCAATAGAGTAGTGCTAAGTCAAGAGGATAAGCCTATTACATATTTTAGTGAATATTTAAATGAAGAAAAAATAAAATGTTTAGTTTGTGATATATATTTTAATTCTATAGTACAAAAACTTAAGAAGTGAAGGAATTATTTGTCCCTAGAATATATTATTTTTTATACTAATCACCAAGCTCTATAGTTTATAAAAAACCAAGGTAAGTTATATTAGAGGCATATGAAATAGGTGAAATTATTTATAGATGTTATTTTGTTATAAAACATATAATTGGGAAATATGATAAAGTTGTAGATTCCTTATGTAGGCAAGATCTTATTTTGAATTATCTCAAAGTTAAATTCATTATCTTTGATTTAATGAAATATTTGTATGAAGCTGATGAAGAGTAGATATTATTTTTTGTGGGACTTTTACTCACATATGTATTTTATTCATTAACCAACTAACCTCCATGAGTAATCATTAACCAAATGATTTTTTTTGATGTATTATTTGTAATAATCATAAGGTGATGGGAACCACTTTAACACACATCCACCATTAGCATTTTTATTCCCCATACTAAAAAATGCTTATGATAGATATGTGCTAAAGTGGATCCCATTGCATTGTGGTTATTTCTAATAATATACAATAAAAATGTCATTTAGGTAATAAATAATCATGGATTTCATTTTTTTAATGATTAAAAGTAATATGAGAGTAAAAATATTACAAAAACTAATATCTAATTAAAAATTCCTCCTAGAATCTTTAAACTTAACATTAAAATGATGAAGATTTTTAAATGCATGGAAAAAGTGAAAATATACCTTAGAAATGGATATAATTCCATAGATAGAGTACATGATTCAATATGGATTGTTACATAAGGGGAGAATGTCATGCATACCTCAAGCTTATATGAAATATAATATTTTGTACTAAAATATAATAGAGGCTAAGATAGTCATTTTGGGTATGACAATAACTTGGATAAATTGAGTGACCAATATTATTGGCCAAAAATGAGCATGGAAATGAATAATTTCATGTAAAGATTCATAATTTTCTAGCATTCAAAATGACAAATCTGTAATACTAGGTATATCAACCATTACATGTTTTGAATAAAGCATGGGATGCATTAAGCATAGACTTCATTCTTAGATTATCGATAATTTAGAGAGGTAATGACTCCAATTTCATTTTTTTATATAGAGTTTATAAAATTTCACATTTTATACAATGCAAGAGAACTATTGATGCCAAAAATATTGATAATTTTTTTACTGACAAAGTTATAAGATTACATAGTTTTCCAAGAAGCATTGTATCCAATAGAGATAAAAAATTTGTTGGACATTTTTGGATGAATTTGTGCTATAAATTAGGCATAATATTAGACTTCAATTTAGCATATCATCCCCAGATTGATGGGAAAATAGAAGTTGTGAATCATAGTCTTGTTAATTTGATGAGATTTTTAGTTGGAGATAATCCCAAATAGTGGGATTTAGTGGTGGCCCATGTTGAATTGAATTAAAAAAATTAGTCAATTAAAGCACCAATCTGAGTTATTTATAATTTGTATATGTAATCACCCCAATAGGTGTGCATTAATTAATAATTACACTTTATTTGGGTAAAATAATTGTTGAAGGTGAGAATTATGCACAATTTATGCAATGGAGGTAAAAAAGAAACTAGAAGAAAGATGAATAATATACAAAGAAGATGTTGATTAAAAGAGGAGAGAACACAATTGTGAAGTTTGAGACTTAATTAAAATCCAATCCAAAGCATATGAAATTAAGTTGTTAGATGGAATGGATATCTCAAAAAAAAATCAATGTATTTTATTTTTACCTGTATGTGGTTGTACAAACAATTAAGGAAGTATCAAACAAGGATCCTTAAACCATTGATTAGAAGGAATAATTTCCCATCAATATGAAGGAATATATGGGAGCCATTTTAGACATAAAAATTGGAAATAAAACAAGATAATGTGAGTAATACAATTACATGGTGAAGTGGAAAAATTGAGCAACTTAATATGGAACTTGGATGAATCCATTTGAAGTTTCTAAACATGGAATATTAGTCAAGAAACTAGCAACAATTTCATGAATAGGATCTCATTGAAAATTTAATTCACTTTGGATGTATGATGTAGGAGCATCCAAGGTGAAGTAAAAATCTTTTAAAACCCAAAAAAACTAGGATATTTTGTGTAGCTTCAATACAGGTTATTAGAGTATGTTACAATCATGTTATTAGATCATTGATATCACATTTGGATAAAATTTATTCCTACAACTATAAGTTTCATTGTTATGGTGACCATACTTCATTATATATAGGCCTATAAGTCCACATTATAATGAAGGATGCATAGGTAAAAAAACATTATCAAAGTTGATGAGTTATTGAGTAAATCATAAAATATAATGGATCTATAGCCCAAAAAATTATCAAAGTTTATACATGGAACATGGATTTAAAAAATTCCATGGAAATATTAAATTCAATGACTTTAATTCTTAAAATTTACACACAAAATGAACTTCACATATTCCACAGAATCAAAAATACCATGACCTTGATATCATCTGATGAGTCAATATTTCATAGAGTCAAAAAGGGTCTTGATAAATCCCCACATGGTACGTTGTGACCTAAAATATCCATAAAGTGTGTGATTTCATAGAGAAGGAAAGGTATCACAACCATAACACATATTTTTCACAAAGTCCAGAGTCCTTAAGTAGATGCATGACCATAATTAAGTCGATTTTATAAATCCACAAATCCATAGAGGATAAAAGGATCATGTGAAAAACTATGGACCCATTACATGGAGACCCTATGATCATGACACTTATCATAATATTGTTAAACCATGTAGCCACTATTATTATAAGTAATCACAATAATGATAAGTGACACAACATAATTTGAAGTGGCCACATTTTATACAAATAAACACCAAATGAAGCATGATAGGTTTCAATGTAAAGTTATTAATAAAATATTTTGAATGGTTGTATCCATGATATAGTTAAATCACACATGTGGTTTTTGTGTTAATAACTTCCCTAAAATCATGGATATTATAGAGAGGAATGGGGAAGAGTTATGGGAAAGAAATTTAAAGGTTACTAGCCAAGGATAAAGGAAGGTTTTTTCTTCCAAATAATGTGTTTGGTAATTGATAGAATATGAGAAGGAAAAAGGGAGATATTTAAGTATAACATAGAGTTATAAGCCTAAAGTTGTATATAAACATGGTGATCCCAATTTTGAGCTACAATTGTAATTTTGTCTCCAAATAAATAAATAAATTATTTGTCCATGTTTATGGGTCTTGTGTCTTTAATATTTATTTAAAGGAGAGAGTTATTATTATGGAGTGGGGTATTAATAAAGTTATATCATAGTTTAAAATAATTTTTTTATAGGTGTAAGAGAGGTCTTACAATTAAATAAAAATTGTGTGAAAAGTGTGAGACTCATGTTGAGTCATTTATAAGTTGTGAAAGAGAAACTTGCATGTAAAATAAGATAATTTTGTTATAGGTGTGATAAAAAGTATTCAAGAGATGAGAGTTGTGTTAAGAGTTTGTGACTCCTCTTGATTCATTTTTAAGTTTTGAAATATAAATCTGCATTGGTGAGAAGACAAGTTTGTTGTAGGTTGTGAAATATAAGCATGTTTGAGTCTAACACATTTTGTGAAAGATAATCCTATTTGTAGAGAATTTTTTTTATATCAAAGTGTGAGAAATGATCTTGAAGAGTATATTATAGGTTTTAAAAGAGAATCATGTTCTTAAAAAATAAATGGTACACAAAAATAGAAGAGAGCCAAGAGAAGAAGATCTGACAGAGATGTTGAAGGAAATCAAAGTGATATTAGACATGATGGACACTAAAAAAAAGTGGTGAAGGTGTTGCAACCATGAGTGTAATAAAAATAAGAAATTATGATTGGGTCATTATCCTTAAAATAAGGGTTATATGCTTTGGAGAGAATACAATAAATCAAAGACATGATACCATCAGATGTCAAAATGAAGTAAATAGGTATGTATACCTACCATGCTATATTTTTTTTGGTTATATAAATCCCAAAGGAGATAATGAAATGGTTGGTTGATTTTAGATATTTTATTTGAAGAGGAAATTTTATAATACTCCATAAAAGTAAAGGTTGTAAGCAAGAGGCTATGGGGAAATGCATTTCTATATTTGAGAGATATTTCATAAAAGAGATAAAAGAAAGGAAATAAGAAGGTGAAATTTTGGGAACATATGGTTTAAAATTTAATGGGTCACATTGTGCATATAAAATTAGAAAAATATTGGTGGAAAAAGTTTCAAATCTTGAGACTTGAGAGAAAGGATAAGAAGGTTTCCTTGAGCAAAAAAGATATAAATTATCATGTGAGTAGCCCAAATCTATTCTAAGAAAGAACTTGAAGAAGGATATTATTTAAGAGAATAATATTTTGTTGAGATTAAATAGTGGAGTGATGTTTCCATGTTAAAATCCCAACTATGTTTTGAAAAATAAAAATATAAATAAATATCTGAGTAACCTATAGAGAAATAAACACCCATAGAAGAGGATGTATAGGTAATAAAATTTCTCATTAGAAGGAAACACATTAAAAGATGATTGAAAATATTTTTTGGTATCTCTTAAGTGGGAATAGGATAAATTATATTTATAGGATACAATTAATTCATTTTTTGTTTCTCTTTTACAATAAAAAAGGATGATGACAACAAATAAGAGTTTTAGTTTTCCTTGAAGGAAACAATGGAGTTGGCTAAATTGAAAGTGAATGCATATGAGGATAGTATTATTGAAAACCACTCATTTGAATAATAAGAAAATCAAGTGAGTAATGAGGAGAGAAAAACCATGGAGGGTTTTAAAATGGGCATTTGGAAGTCCATCATGAGAGTGAAAGCTATGAGGATAACATGAGTAGTGGAGAAGAGTTGGAAATGAGACATGAAAAAGAGATATAAAACATTTTTTTGGAAGTTATTAATTCTATTAATGTGTTTTATTTATGTGTTTTTATAAAAATGGAAATAATAAATAAATATATAAATTACGATTCAGTCCAACATGCTCATATGTATGAGAGGTAGAGAGAAGAAGTGAAACAAGAGGGAATCCAATTGTAATAGTTAGATATGGGAGAGAATAATATCACAAGTGAGATGGGAAAATATTTATAAATTAAAAATATTTTTCATGTGACATATGAATAAATAGTGAAGAGGATAAAGAAGGACAGTGAAATCATCCTGGAGTTGATTTAATGAGGATGGAAAGTGAAAAAGAAAGAGTATCTATCACAAGGGTAATTGAGCATTATTTTAAGGAGAAGGTAGAGTAGAATAAGCTTTGAGTATCCCACAATTACTCCAAATCAAGATAATAGTGTGAAGATGGAGCAATAACCTCTGGAAACTATTAAGTCTAGAATTTTAAAATAATTTGTGACTTTAGTCAATGTATAGGTGCATATATTAAGATAAATAAGGAATTTAAAGATGGAATTTAAATAAAAATGATGGTTGAAAGAAGAGATACAAAAAAATAGATGGAAACCATGAGGAAATAATATATATAAATATAGAAGAGTGATAAAGTGAATAATTCTACAATAGGTTAAATAGGGAGTGACCAAAGCCAACATGGATTTACATGGTGATAGACATAAGATAACAATGGATATAATCCCACAAGAGTACATAAGATGTAAGAAATATATTCTTGGTGGATTATCATAATTCATGAGTTATTAAGTGAATCATAAAGTATAATGGATCCATATACCCAAAAAATATCAAATTTTGTGCATGAAACACAAATTTTAAAGACTCCATGAAATTCTCAAAATATGCACCTAGAATTATCAAAGTATTCACATATAACAAACCTCATGGATTTAAAAATATTATCAATCCCATCACCTATATATCACCCCATATAGTCAAAAATTCATGAAGCCAACAAGGACCTTAGTAAATCCCCATAAAGTATGATGTGACCTCAAATATTCAAAGATTCCATGAATATATGGAGAAGGAAAGGTCTCATAACCACAACACATCTTGTTCACAGAGGCCACAATACTTAAGAAAATGTGTGACCAAATTTTAAGTGTATTTTATAAATCCGTAGGTCTATAGAGGATAAAGTGATATGGGAACAAATTTGATCCCCTTATATAGAGACCTAAAGATCATGACACATGGAATAATCTTAGTGAATTCTACAACCACTATTATTAGTTGTGTTCATAGTAAAGGGAAGTGATACAAAAGAGTTTGAAGTGGACACAATTTTCAAAACAAAACTTCAAATAGAGTGTTATGGATCTTGATGGAAATCTCTTAATGATATATTTTGAATGGTTACAGCCATAATATAATTAAATCACACATGGTTGTTGTTGTAAAAATCTTCCTTAAAATCACTGATAGTTTGGAGAGGAATGGGAAAGGGTGACAAGTAGGAAATTTAAATTTAACTAATAAAAGATAAAAGGAAAACTTATCCTCTGAATAATGGGTTTTGTAGTCTGAAAAATAGGAGGAAAAAGTGAGATCTCAAAATAGAATGTAGAGTTAGAGGCTTGAAATAATATGTGAAATGTTGTGATCCTAAATTTGAAATGTAATTTTTAATTTGTCTCTAAATAAATAAATAAAATGTTTGTATTTGTTTTTGGGTCTTGTTTCTTTGAGAGTTGTTTAAGGGAGAGATTTATTTCTAGGGAATGACCCAACCATTAATTCCCCCCCCCCCCCATGCACCTCTTGTCTAGACCATATTCTTTAGTGATTTTTCATGATTCCCACATAGGTATTTTGTGAATTATTTTTTATTTAATTTGAGTTATCTTATACAATTAATTATGAGGTAATACTTTATTATATGTTTTTTATTAGTTGTGAGTTTAAAATCCATTTTTTCACATGGATAGTTTTAAAAATAAATAAACTTATTTGTCTTGTATTAATTAATAAACTTTGATATAAAAATCCCTAAATTTCCTACCTTATATTAATATAGTCTCCATGTGGTTTATTTAAATTAGGTTTATGTTAATTTTAGTTAATTTCTATTGTGTCGATGTTATTTTTGATATATGTTACATAACATTTGTCTTCTTGATTTTTATCTAATCCAAATTGTACATTTTTTGATTACTTTATAATATAGAATATGGGAATCTAAAACCCACTTCAATATTTATTCTAAACTCTTTTCCTCCTCGTCATTCAAGAAAAAATGGTAAATTTGGGGAAAGAATTAAAAAATGGCAACAAATTGTTATGCAAGCAAATGTATGTGTTTTAATTTTAGGGTTTATTTTGGATATCTTTTAAGAGGTATGTATGATGATAATCATTTATCTGTGGAATTATGTGTATCATTTATTTATCTAATAAAATTTTAATGAAAACAATGTTTGTCCCTATCTAAATATAATGTGAAGTTCAATATATGCAATGTCAATTTAAAATTAGTAATGAAAAGTTCAATATTTTTAATGTAAATTATAGGAGAGAGAAACTTTAAATTTATTGATTTTCATTCTATAAAAATTAAAATTTTAACAATCTAAATATAAAACCCTAAATTTCCTAGCTTTAGATACATCCTATCAAACAAAAAAATTAAGTTATTTAGAGCATTAGGAATTTAAATTTAAGAATTGTAAATTTCAATGTATAAGTATAAAAAGAAATAAACTTTTATTAGATATTCCCTTAGGAAAAAGTTATATCAATGTAGAAATAAAAAAAATTATGCAAGTCAATAAGATGTTATGTTAGCAATATCTTCAAGTACTATATAAATATTACCATGGAGAGGTTCTAAAATATTATTCTTAGTTATGGTAGTGCTTTTTAATAGTCAAATTATCATAAAAAATATTTGTCATGCCTTATTGATTACAAGTTTGTTGAATTTATCCTATGATAAGTAGAGGTAAATACTAAGTCAAAAAACTTTTAACTAGGAAGGTAGAAAACTCAAGCATCAGGTAAGTTAAGTATCAATAAAATATATAACACCACCCCTATTCTTAAATCCTAGACATAAAAAGGATCTAACTTTTCCATCTGACTAGATGTAAACAATCTAATTTCTATTTGAAATGCCTTGTCATGACCTTTTAAAGTAATCATATAGTTTACAAAAAATATTAAATGGTAAATTAAAATTGAGAAGTCTTTCATTTTTAGATGGGTTTTTGGATTTTTTCATCAACGTTTTTTATCAACATAAGTTTTACAAAGTAGATCCTAATAGCAGGACGGTTCATCACTAGTTTTTTCTTTCCTTATTTTTTTGTTTAGGATTTTTATTTTAATATTAAATGAATATATAAATGTTTTTTATGTTTGTGAAAGTTTGAAATTATTTTAAAGGGTTGTCTATAAAAGTGGACATGACTAAATGTAAGTATTTGTAACAATATTCTAGACATTAAATTATCTATCTAATTTGATATATCAATATTTTAAAAATTCATGAACTATAAACAACTTAATATAAAATTAAAAATGTGCATATGTTTTAAATATTTGTGTTGGTTTTTGGTAGGTTGAGTCTCCTTATTTGTATGTATTAGTAGTATATATTTTGGAAAGCTTTGGATTCCTCTATCTGCTATGTTTTTGGTTGCTATGTAATGACCTTGGTTTCTATTGTAGCCTAAAATTTAACCCTATATAATTCAAGTAGACCTTATCAATTTTAGAAAAATATGGAACCATCTCCCTTTATAAATAAGCCACTACAAGCGATAGATATCTAGGTTTGAAAGCGTTAGCTCCTTTTATTTGTCTCTTAGGCTCACACCACACTAAGATAATCACTATTGGGGGTGAAAAGGGAAGAAAGAGACATAAAAAAACCTATTTTAATGATGTGATACACCAAGACAACTCCACATAACACAATTTCATCTTCACTCAAGAAAGAAGACTACTCAAACTGAATTCAACCATATGTCCTTATAGAATAAGTATTTCTCGAAGAGGTATATTGCTATGACTATATAGAAGTGGGTGAAAGGGATTTTTGATACAAAAAATTAATATTACCTCTCACACTTCAATACACACTTAACAAACAATACACTTTATGATACATGTTAGAACATATCTCATCCCCATAAACATGCAAGAGTAGACATGGAAGCAAGGAGAGAATTTTCATCACTTGTCATCACAAAAACCACTTAACACATTAAATTAAGAGATTGAAAAGAATGAAATAAAACTTTAAAACTTTATTCAAAGGAAAATGAGGTGTTAAAACTAGCAAGGATTTTCCATACCAATTATGGATCCATTACAAAGCCAAAAAGGTTTGAATATCTAGACATAGGAGAAGAGAGAAGAGTGAATCTCAAAGGTAAAAATAAAAAGTGTAAAACTCTAAGAATTAGTTAAAATTTCCATTATATGAAGTGTCAAATAAGTTAAGAGGCTGCCATGAACATGTGTCAATCTCAAACAAAGCACCTTCCTCAAGTTGGTGCAAACCCTTCATTCCCTTGCTTTGAAGCTGCCTTCATGATGGTGAGGAGTGAACTTGATTGTCTAAACATAACATAAGAAGCATTTAAACATATTATATATAATGATAAGGTAGATAAAGGATCATTTCAGTTCATCTACACCTCCTTAACTAATGTATTCATCCTTGTTACTTGTCATTCATCATTAGACCTATAGGTTTGTTCTCACACTTGTCATCAAAAGTGACTTGAAGTTCATAAAATAAATGCATTTAAGAGGTGTTATGAAACTCAAATAAACCCTATTGTTATTTTTGTCTATCAAATAGACCTTAATTAAACTCATAGAATAGTTCTCACTTCCATCATTTGATAGTCATCATGTCTTCTCACTGTCTGTTTAGATTGCCTATTATGAATGAGATAGAATAAGTATTATTTGTTGGGGATCAACCAACAATAGATTACACTTATGAAAGCAATAAACCACGGAATTAAATCAGATAGATAAATAACTAGAATTAGATAATAGCAAAGAACAAGAGATACAAGAAACCACCCTGAAAACTTGTATTAAACTCTTTACAAAAGGAATACAATTGAAGAAACTTCTTTCTTCCACACCTCTCTCAGATGCACAAGATCTCTCTCTAGATCTCTATCCCTTAAGAGCTCTCTCTCTCAAGTACAATCAAATCCAACAACTTGGATTGATAAAACTCTGTACTGTTCTTCAACATTCACATACAATGAACTACTACAATAATCACACTAAGCTAAGAGGATCTAATTCTACATATAGAATTAGGAAACTTGAGCATGTACTTACAACTAATAGTTAAGCCTCTTGAACAAGGGCTCTAAAAATAATCTTACTAATAATAGAAATGCAAACTTAAGACTAAGACTTAAACTCATCATGCAAACACTCACTTCTGTCCTCAAAAATAGCATTCTAGATGCATAGGTAACCGACGCCGATTCCTACCTACTTGCCTGTGACCGACGTCGGCCGATCCTCTGCTGACGCCGATGTCTTCTCAACTGCACCGGACCGACGTCGGTCACTCCTGACCAATGCCGGTGACTGTGTAAACCTAAAACTTTGGTAATGTGCTCATATGTGAAGCTTTTAGGCTCCACACCTTAACAATCTCCCACTTGGAGATAAACAGCTGCACCAGTACCTGTACAGCAACATCTTCTAGCTCCTCCATCTTCAACTCAATCATGAAGACCAACAAAATTTGAATGAAGATTCAACTTCTCCTTTGTAACCGACTTGGTTAACATATCAGCAGGATTCCTATCTGTATGGATCTTTTCCAGCTTCAAATCACCATCTTCCAATACCTGCCGTATGAAGTGGTACCTTAGCTATATGTGCTTGGTTCTTGAATGAAAAGCTGAATTCTTAGCCAAATGGATTGCACTCTGACTGTCACTATACAATCTATAACTCCCATGCTCCCTTCCAAGTTCTTCCATGAACCGTGTCATCCATATCATCTCTTTGCTAGCTTCTATGGCTGCAATATACTCTGATTTTGTAGTTGACAAGGCAACAACCTTATGTAACTTAGATATCCAGCTAACCGCCATTCCACCTATAATGAAAACATAACTTGTAGTGCTCCTCCTACCATCCAAATCGCCTGCCATATCTGAATCTACATAACCATGTAGAGAAGTATCTGAACCTCCATAGCATAAGTGCCTACTGCTGGTTCCTCTCAGATATCTAAGGATCCACTGAACTGCTTTCCAATGTTCCTTACCTGGATTGGCCATATACTTACTTACAACTCCCACTACTTGGGCAATATCCGGTCTAGTACACACCATTGCATACATCAAACTCCCTACTACGGAAGAATATGGAACCTTATTCATGTACTCTACCTCATCATGTGAATTAGGACATTGTTCTTTACTCAACTTAAAATGTCCAGCCAAAGGTGTGCTTACCAGTTTAGCATCCTACATATTGAACCATTTCAACACCTTGTCCACATAATCCTCTTGAGACAATATCAACCTATGATTTTTCCTGTCTCTCTTAATGCTCATGCCAAGGATTTTCTTTACTACTCCCAAATCCTTCATAGCAAATGTTTGAGCTAATTTCACCTTGAGCTCAGAGATATCCTGCATCTGTGATCCTACAACCAGCATATCATCTACATAAAACAATAGAATAATATATCTACCATTATCCAATCTCTTAAAATACACACAATGGTCAGATTGACACCACTGTAGCCATGCTCAGTCATAAACCTATCAAATTTCAAATACCACTATCTAGGAGCTTGCTTGAGGCCATACAAGCTTTTCTTCAATCTGCACACTAACTTCTCCTTACCTTTGACCTCAAATCCTTTCGGCTGTTCCATATAAATTTGCTCATCCAAATCTCCATGAAGAAATGCTATCTTAACATCTAACTGCTCAAGATGCAAATCCTCAACAGCAACCAAAGACAGTACAATCCGTATAGAAGTCATTTTAACAACAGGAGAAAAAATCTCACCAAAATCAACACCTGGCTTTTGTGTAAATCCTTTCACTACCAATCTGGCCTTATATCTCATTTGTCCATTCTCACCTTCCTTCAACCTGTAGGTCCATCTGTTCTTCAGTGTTCTCTTACCAACTGGCAATTCAACCAAATCCCATGTTTGGTTCTCTCTTAAGGACTCCATCTCCTCAACCATGCCACGCTCCCACTGACTCTTGGACTCCACCTGTATTACTTCTTCAAAACTCTCTGGTTCTCCACCATCAGTTAGCAATAAATAGAATAATGAAGGAGAATATCTAATTGGAGGCTTACTTACCCTTTCAGACCTCCTGTTGGGTGTCTGAGACTTGCTCACAACACGCTATCCACCCAAATTCTCTGACAGTGACCGACCTTGGTCACCTCCAAACCTGTTATTGGCTGACGCCGGTTCTGCCTGACCGACGCCAGTGCCTGTCCTACTGACATCAGTCTCTGTATGACCGACATCTATTTCTATTCTATCGATGCCGATTCTTATCCTGTCGACGTCAGTCTCTGTGTTTTCTTGCAAGTGATTATTTCTTTTTCCTGTGAGCTCATTTTGGACCGTCACCTCGTCCAATTCACCATTGCTCTGCCTAGATTGATTCAGCTTCTTCAACTGATCACTATACATCACTTTTTCATTGAAAACAACATCATAGCTCCTAATTATCTTGTTAGTTCCTAGATTCCAAAATTTGAAACCAAAATCATCTGAGCCATAGCCAATAAATGTGCACCTCATAGACTTAGCATCGAGCTTCTTTCTATTTTCCTTATCTACGTGCACAAAGGCTTCAAAACCAAAAACTTTGAGAAAAGAGAGATCTACCTTTTTACCTATCCAAGCCTCTTCTAGAATTCTACCATCCAGAGCTGTAGAGGGTCCTTTGTTAATTAGGTACACTGCAGTGTCAATAGCTTCTGCCCAAAACTCTAAGGGCAAACCAACATGCAATCTCATACATCTTGCACGCTCCATGATTGTTCTATTCATCTTTTCAGTAATTCCATTTTGCTGAGGTGTCCTTAGAACCATCCTTTGCCTACAGATTCCATGCATGTAACAATACCAGTTGAACTTATAACTGCAGAACTCTCCACCATTGTCAGATCTCAGGCACTTTAATCTTTTGCCTGTTTCATTCTCAACCATGGCTTTCCAAATTTTAAAAGTCTCAAATACATCAAATTTCTTCTTAATATAGTAGATCCATACCTTTCTTGTAGCATCATCTATGAATGAAACATAGTACTATGATCCTCCAATAGAAGCTACTTGAGCTGGTCCCCACACGTCTGTATGAACAAGCTACAACTTATGCTTCTTCTTTATAGACCCAGCCTTGAGAAAACTAACCCTTTTTTGTTTTCCAAATACACAGTGCTCACAAAATTCTAGATCCATGCTTTTCAAATCTGAAAGCTTACCTTTAGACTTAAGAATTGACATCCCCTTCTCGCTCATGTGGCCAAGCCTAGAGTGCCATAGTTTGCATCCACATCTGAAGTAGATAATACAGAAGGAGAATTGTTAATAACACAATTACACAAATAGAGAGTACCTACTCTCTTACCTCTGGCCATAACAAGTGCACCCTTGGTCACCTTCCAAGATTCTGCTGTGAGAGTTATTGTACAACCCTCATCCCCTAACTTTCCTGCAGAAATCAAATTTCTCTTCAAGCTAGGAACATGCATAACTTCTCTCAACACCCATGTGTTGCCATTCTGCATTTTTAGCTGCACTTTACCTTTGCCAATAATTTTACAGGGTTCATCATCCCCTAGATATACTATTCCAAAATCTCCATGGATATAGTCACAGAAGTATTCCCTATTAGGGGTAGCATGAAAAGATGCACCAGAATATAACACCCAAGATTCTATATTATTATGCAAAGAGAATATTAAAGCATCTTGTGCAATACCTGCAACCTTTGCTTCTTCTTTTCCTTCGTGTTGATTGTCCTCCTTAGGCTTTGACTAGCAATCTCTGCTTATGTGCCCCATCTTTCCACAATTCCAGCATTGTGGCCTTCTGCCATTTCTAGATTTGGATCTGCCTTTCCCCTTAGACTTAGATCTTGATCTCCCTTTCTTGCTCTTCTCTTTTTGCCTTCCCTTGCTCTCAAAACTTAAAGCATTCCCAAATGTCTCTTCTGTGCTTTTCCTACGAATTTCCTCATTCAAGATAACACTAACAACATCCTCTACTTTTAAAATATTTGATGCAAATGCAGTATTGCTAATTTCCATTACTAAGCTATGCCAGCTTTCAGGCAAAGAACACAATATTAAAAGAGCTTTTATTTCATCATCAAATACAATTTTAACTGAACTTAATTGATTTACAATACCATGGAAATCATTCAGGTGATTAGATACAGATCCACCTTCCTACATATGCAAATTGAATAGCTGCTTCATAAGATATACCTTATTAGAAGCTGAGGGTTTTTCATACAAATTTGCTAGAGCAGTCATCAACTCTACTGTTGTTTTTGCCTGTGATAAATTAGATATCACAGTAGATGCTAGACTCAGTCTTATAGACCCCAGAGCCTTTCTATCAAGAACTTCCCATTCTTCATCCTCCATGTCTGTGGGCTTCTTTGCAATCCCACCTAACGGTAAGTATAGATCCTTCTGATATAGATAGTCCTCTATCTGCATTCTCCAATGTTGATAGTTTTTGCCATTGAACTTCTCCATTCTCAGTTTACTTTCATTTGCCATTGCTTCTCCCACTCAAACAAAAATCCCTGCAGAAACCCCTGTGAGCAACCTGTAATCAATACACACTACACAGATCTGAACCACCTGTTAGTGAACCTAAACTTTGATACCAATTATTGGATATCAAACTCTAAACCTACAACCAAGGCTCTGATACCACTTGTTGGGGATCAACCAACAATAGATTACACTTATGAAAGCAATAAACCACGGAATTAAATCAGATAGATAAGTAACTAGAATTAGATAATAGCAAAGAACAAGAGATACAAGAAACCACCTTGAAAACTTGTATTAAACTCTTTACAAAAGGAATACAATTGAAGAAACTTCTTTCTTCCACACCTCTCTCAGATGCACAAGATCTCTCTCTAGATCTCTATCCCTTAAGATCTCTCTCTCTTAAGTACAATCAAATCCAACAACTTGGATTGATACAACTCTGTACTGTTCTTCAACATTCACATACAATGAAGTACTACAATAATCACACTAAGCTAAGAGGATCTAATTCTCCATATAGAATTAGGAAACTTGAGCATGCACTTACAACCAACAGTTAAGCCTCTTGAACAAGGGCTCTAAAAACAATCTTACTAATAATAGAAATGCGAACTTAAGACTAAGACTTAAACTCATCATGCAAACACTCGCTTCTGTCCTCAAAAATAGCATTCTAGATGCACAGGTAACCGACGTTGGTTCCTACCTTCTTGCCTGTGACCAACGTCGGCCGATCCTCTACCAATGCCGACGTCTCTTCAACTGCACCGGACTGACGTCGGTCGCTCTTGACCGATGCCAGTGACTGTGTAAACCTACAACTTTGGTAATGCACTCATATGTGAAGCTTTTAGGCTCCACACCTTAACATTCTTAAGTTAAAAATAAGGTGAGAAATTAGTTTTATAAGTTATGATGATAAGTCTCTAAATACCTCCCATAATGATCTTTACTTGCCTATTCTCTTTTTTACTTGTCAAATAAATCAAATCCTACAAGAAATAATGAATTAGCCCTATTTGTACATATGACAATATGGAAAAAGTGGATACAAAATGACCTAGGAGAGTTAAAAACATGTATAAGGAACTTTAATGAATATATGACCACATTTAGATGCATTTAATACCATATATTTACCATTGGGTTCAAACCAAGGTTTTGAGAGGGTTTTAGGAGGTTTAGACTGTTAAGGATTGTTCATGAAATCCTGACATCCAATTTTAGAACAAATTTCATAATTTTGAGGTATATATCCCCATCAAAAATTTCACCAAGTTCATGAGGTCCCATGCATAATTTTTTTACATATCTGAGCACTTAAACTTGGCCTCTCAAGCATTATCATGCATTTTAAGTAGGCTTGATAGGATTTAAGGTTAAATTGACCAATTTTGGATGTTTCTCTAAAAGATAATAGCTCCAATAAACCATAAACTCTCCCTTTAAGGTCCTCAATAGTATGGTAAGGATAATATAGTCATATAGATCAAGTGAAGCACCTATAGGGCTTAGGCCTAGTTCTAAGACTAATAGGCCTGACCGTGTTTCCTATGTGTTTGACCACCTGAGTGATCTTAAATTAATGTATGTACATGTTCATATTTGTTTACATATAGCTAAAAATTTCACACCATAATACAATGGTTCCAATATTCTTCCACCCATTTTCTTACTCTTCACATACTAACCTGTAGGCTTTCTTGCTCAAGGAGTGCCCTCTGTCTGAGATAAAATCTAGGGAATTTTCCCTATTTGCCTAAAAAAGTGAGAATATAGAGGCATTTAAAAATTCATGATGATAATTTTTAACATTTTTTATCATTATATCATACCCATATACACTTTAAACCTTCAATTATTCAAGATTGGCTCATTAGGTCTGTATATTGTGCAAGATTTGGTTGACTATAGTCTGAGGTTGGAAACCTGGTCTTTACTATATTTATCATATCCATGAAGGTCACATGGAAGGATATAATTAATTTTAGGATGTTTTAAACATGATAATCCACTTGTATCATTACATCCAAACCAACCTGCATACCTCATATGCCTAGACTAATTTACAATATAAACCAAATTGCAGGTGATCATTTTAGGGAATCATGGGATGCCTATAGGTGTTGGTGTTTGTCAAGAAAAACATGTGAGGTGAAATCCTATTTATAAAATTTATTTATTCATATTCATTCATTTCATGTTTCTAACCATTATCCAATCATGTATCCTTATCTACCATCAACCAACCTGTAATTATTCTATACTATAAGGACTCATTTGGAGAGTCAAGAACCTCCTATAGGTAACTATTCAAATCTGAGAATTATGTTTATGCATTTATATTTATTAATAGATAATTATAACTATTTCATAACTTAATATACTCAACTCATGCCTTGGAACTATGCATCATTCTTTATTCTACATTGTCACTGTTGTTTCAAGATCATTTGCCTCAATGCATTATCATGAGGTTCCTATAGGTGATCACATGCCTAACCACCCCTTACACTTTTGTCTCCATTGTGTATATTAGGACTTTATATACATGTGTTAACCCATCCCATGCTTTGATATCATATTCTCACACCATTTTCTCTAATAAATAAAAGGTCACTACAAGTTATAGGTTAATGTAGACTAAAATGGGACTATAGTCTACTGAATGGATTTAGTGAGAGCTTAATTGTATTGGGGGTTCCTTTAAATTTTTTTATATTGATCAAAACCACCTCTTTTCATGTTGAAAAATTACTACCATGTATAGGATATAAGTATGGAGGCACAAGACTCACTCAGACCTCATAAATTCTCATCACAAGATGGTAATATACTTGGAAAAATCCCTTTTTATAGATATTAAAGTAACTCAATCCCATTTAAAACTTTATTACTTTGATGGACTACAAGGTTTTCAAATGACTACAAGAATTAGCACTATGAGCCATATATGACTTTAAAAACCTCATTAAAGTTATAGAAATGTGTATAACATGCTCTTTGTATTTTGGATGGTCTTTCTAGTCCTCTATACATACCTACAAATGGTTGTGGGTGATTATGGATATTGGAACTCTAATCAATCCTCACATAGTGCATTAGAAACTAATCTCAATAAAATTATAGGTCATTTAATGGGAAACATATAAATTTCATGTTATGCAATAGGTGAGAACAAAATTTAAGTGTTGGCTTGGAATCACACATAGGATAACATAACATTACAAATGAAAAAACCCTATCTATCAGACCATGAGATGATCACTCCAAAATCAAGATGAAATTATTATTTCCTTATGCTCACATGTGCAAACCAAGTTATAAAAACATGGAGAGGAATGAAATTCTCTAAAAAAATATGTACAACATTTGGAAACATCAAACAACTGCAAACAAATAAGAAAATTGGAGGCTATGGGGATGAGCAAGCAATTTTGAATCATCAACCTTATTAATGATGGTTCATAAAGCATAATAAAATAAACCTAAAAATATTTCCATGAAAATTAATTAAATATAGATTAATACCACCCACTAAATTCATTTGATCTAACTCACCTCCTCCTATCTATACCAAAGGAAGACCAATTGACCTTTTTGACTTGTCTAGGAGAGTGATAGGAAATAAAAGTTGGTTTCTACCATTTTTGATCTTATCAAAGATACCTAATCATAGAACTGAATTGAGGGGACCTGAAGGGACACTTTTGAGCCTTACCACATGCCAAGTGTACTTTCTTTCTCCATACAATTGCCCTTAGCTATCTATTTTGAAATGATCTCCTTATATGGATGTTGAACCTACATTATGTCAGTTACATAACTGATTCATGACATTCAACTGACATCTTGGATGTTGGAAAATATTTTGACATTTTTTATTTCATGGAAGCTATGTATAATTTCATTATAAAGGCCAAAAAAGGTGACATAAGGAAATATTAAGATAAATGACCAAAATAACTATGATCTAAAACATATTAAATCACTTTAAACATGATCATGTCATCATTTTATGACCTAGAAAGACCCTATAGGAATTTTGACTATATAGGGGTTGACCTAATTTAACCTAAGTTCAAATTTGGTCAACATTTTGGAAATTTCCTAGCATGGGAATCTTATTATGCCAAAGACCAGTAGCCTTTTCCTATCTGTTTAGTTATGGGGTCACCTATACACTATTTTTAACATTGATAAGCCTTTTAAAGGACACCAAATAGACCACACATAATAAGGAAATAAGCAAACAAATAAGAAATAAAACTCACACTTGTGTTCTCATGAAAACTTAGGGAAACACAAACCAATTGAAAGCAAATACACCTATCCTATTATGTATAATACCTCAACACTTGAGGTGAAGAGAAATCATCTACCTTGCTTCAACCAAGGTCAAATACAATGCTTATTATATCATTTTTGTTCCAATAACACAATCCATCATATGAGGGATAATTTTCTACAAACACTTGTTTGTGGATATAATAAAAATACTTACCATGGTTGAGTCTTCTACTCACTATAAATTGGTCATTTGGATTATTCAAGAACACCTCATTTAGCTCTCTAAGAAACATGTTTATCCTTGCATCTGGCTTGGAATTTGTCATATTTACTTTATAGTATTATATATGGTCATTGGATATCAGCAAGGCTTCTTCAAACTTAGTTGTACTTGAGACAAGACATGTTTGCTATTTGGAACCCTTAAGGTTGTCTTTTTTTCACCAAACACTGCTTGGTTTGTTAAAGTTTTTCCTTATTTGGTAGAGACCTCAAGATTTTATTTATGATCATCAACCACATCGTATTATACCAAGGTTTTTTTTTGCTGAGCTTGGACCTACAATTTCTCCTTATGCTCATTGAGAACCTTGATTGACTTTAGCATTAGGTTTGCACTTACTTTAAAGGACTGAAGGTCTACTAACTTCTTCAAATTCCTAAACAATGGCATTGAATTGATACCACATCTAATCTATTTCTTCATGATGTTTAGGTTTAATAATATTTTCTTATTTTGTAGGTAGAATGGACTACTCATTAATATTGTCATATCTTGACAAAGCTGGGATACTCACATCACCATCCACATGTACAATGTAGTTGCCCAATGCAACTTGATCTAGAATGTTGTCATGATGTACCTCAAGGACTCCATCAATATCCTCATGAATTATGTAAGTTCCAAGGCTAGTTTCTTTTAATCCACCTTTCTCAACTCCCCACTCATCAAGATATAAATTTGATATGCCATCAAGGAGAGTTAGGGGTTCTTAATCACTAGGGTGGTCATATTCTTCGACAACATTGCAATTCATGTTAGAAGTGTAAGGCACATAAGGTTCAACATGAAAAATAGAAAGAATATCTAATTTAATTATCACTTTTTCACCATATATAGTCTTAAATCCCATGTAATAATAGTCTAAAGTTAGATAACCTCTAATTTTAGTAGTAAACTCTCTATACAAATAAAGTATAAAATGAGGAGGCACATCAACCACCACAACATCCTAAGAAATGTTGAAGGTATGACAAGCATGGAGAATGATTTTTAAACCTATGATTATAATAATGGTCTTGGTATTTGACTCATCTAATTGGATCACTCTTTTGGCATGGGGTTCATACTTCAAATTTAGTTTGCTAGCTACCATCTTGGGCATGATACAAGTACTAGTTCCACTATTAATGAGATAATTATGCACTAAGGAATCTACAATAATTATGGATAGATAGAATAGAGGAGGTTTTTTCACCTTTTAAACTTTTCTTGACTACCCTTCACTTTTCTTCATGGTTTTTGTCAAGGTTGTATCTCTTTAGCTAGGCTATTCGGATGTTAAACTGAGCTTGGATAGCTCATATTGGAGTAGGTATAATTTTAAAAGTATATCCATTGTATCCCACATAAATAAATTCACATGAGATCTCTTCATTTATTCCATAATGTTAGTGAAAGGACCACTAATTCTTACTTTCCCACTAGAAGCAATCATGTTGCCTATACCTTGAGAATTTAGAGGTGTAAAATCATTCCCAACATTCTGATCTCTTTGACTTACTTGTGTACTTAGAATAGCATTATAAATACTTGGTATTATACTTATTTGAACAATCATTAGATAACCATTAACATCCCCTTGAACTTCTTCAATAACATTCCTTTTACTCCTTAGGTTTATAGTTATGGAACTTGTATCAATACTTGATTACGCCTGATGATTGAATTAGCATGAGTCATCTTGCTACCAATTAACTAATGTATCCCCCACTTGATCACCCTTACCATTAGTCACTCCTCCATTTGATACTCCATATTGAGTCATATTTTTCATAGTTCCTAAATTTTCCATGAAGGATTGGTTGAAGGATTCATTAACATAGGGAGATGGATCATAAGGTTGATCGAATGAGGGTTGATTGTTGTGCTCTTAAGAGAGATTATTTTGATTAGGTACTAGTATCCTTGAATAAGAAGGAGTGTTGGTATTATATCCACCATATCACTTTGATTGGACTAGTTGTCCTTGACCTTGAGGATGACCTTAGAAAGGAGTTCTATTACTTTAATAGTTGGGGTAGAACTGATTGGGTTGGTATTAAATTTGGAAGGGATTAACTTGGTGTTGTTGAATGATCCTCTTTAGACCTAAGATATCTTTCTCCATAGCCCTCATCATTTTTCCTCATTATGTTTGGTTGATTAGGGGAAGAAGACTTATTTTTAGTTGAAGTAATGGGAATAAAAGAAAGTGTAGGAGTTTGCAAGTCAGGAAAAAGAGGCATGGGGGGTCTTAGGGAAATCTTCCTAACTTGAATCAAATAATTATCTACCCTAGTGGCCACCTCATAGGAATTAGGTATAGTGTCACCTCCCATAGATTGTATCATCACTAAAATGGCATTATCAAATGCTTTAAGGTAATAAAAAAAATTATGGTGAGCTATTGGTCTTACCAAGATTGGGATCTTATCCCATGTCTTCTAAAATCTTGTGTCAAAGTCTTGAATGACTTCTTGAAGTGTTATCCTAATTTTTAGCAGAGGTTCTTGGTTTTCTATAACTTGCTAATTATGAGGAAAACTATGGGAGAGGTAATGGGCCCTTAATTTATAGAAACATAGATTCATAAATACATATCACATAAATATAAGAAAACTTACATGTTCAGAATAGTGTGATTCTCATTTGAAGTTAATCAAAATAGAGATGTAGATTTAACAATCATTACACAATCTAAGATATTCAATTACTCATAAAACCTCATATATTTTGAAAATATTATCATTTACAATATATAAAGTTTGTGGTGGTGTTATAGACCACATTCAATTATAAAACCATAAAAAATTATAATTATTAAGTAGAAATCAACCTATTACAATGTGCTTTTACAAGATGCCTCTATTATATGGGTCTAATAGCTAGTTATTAAATGTCTAACCCCTTCCAAATCTTTGAAATTTTCATTTATACATAATTCACTATCTCTATATTAGACACACCATTACAACAAATGACATTTGGAATATTTAACAACTATAACATCATTATAGGCTTCCCAAGTTAGAGAAACTTGAATCCATGCAATCTATTCAAAAGGGAATATAATTGATGACTAATTATCCCATGTATACTGACCTGGTAGACTACTAATATGTCTTTATGTTATGATGGTACCCTATGTGCACACTTTCCCACTAACACTTTCCCAAATTTAATTAGTTATCTCATCCCAAGATAATACAAAAGAAAAATAATTAGAAAGTAGAAAAATCAAAATCATAGAATCCTTAATAAAAGATCACAAAGTAACATACCACCCTTTTAGGTTTTTAGTAAGATAATAGAGACCAATTGGCTACCCTTTTGTGTTTTCAAACAAATTGATATCTATGAAATAAAACCATATAGGAAACAAAATTATGCCAAAAATATATAACCTATGATGCACCTAAGATTGGGAAAGAGGTGGTAGAGAAGTAGTAGAAGACTACATCACTAAAGATCCTACCTTCTTCCACTACTAAATAATCACTAGGAGTTGATTGGGAGAAAAAAAAATAGGATCATTGACCATAGGATCAATGGAGGCATCTAATGTAGTCAAGTCCCACCTATAGGTTTTCCATTCCAATAAAAGTTCTTGGACCACACGAACCAATGCACATAATGGATCTTAAGTGTACAACAAGTTTTTAAAATCATCATCATCAATGGTAGAATTATTAGCCTTAATTTATGTAACCTTTACATAAATATTAGTGGAAAGTAGGTTAAGTCAGTCCATATATTTCTACCTTTGAACTCCTAAAAGGTATTATGTTGAACCTGATTCTACCACCCTTCAAGATGATATATAAATGAATCACATACACTAATCAAGGATTTTAATGAATCATCCATGGATTCTAGAGTATCATATGGATTTAAAAATTTGGTGGAAGCTATCTACATAGTAGTAAAATTGGAATGAAAACTAGTCTAGATGCCTTGGAGTTGTTGGTGCTAGTCTAACATGTTGAAAGTAATTTACCTAGCTTGTTGTGCAATAACACCAAATTAAGTCTGATATTCAAGAATAAAATTGTACAATTCTATAGTCTCATCTTTGATCGATGGAACTTGTTAAGCATACTTGGTATGCACATTACTATGCTACCAATCATGGACAAGTTGATTGAAAAGAAAGGGAAGTTGATCTACATAGGACTAGAAAGGATCAAGAGAGAGTTATTGAATGATATTTTGGGAAAGCAATTTGTATAGCATAACATGATTGATATAAGGCTTGTCACAACTCACTATTCTATGATTCTAACTACAAAACCTTTTGGTCCAAATATTGAGCCTTATGTGACTATGATTCTTGAAATGTAGCCACACCTTTAATTTGTTTACTCATTAAAAGCTAAGTAACATCTAGTGAAAGATCTGTTAGGACCAGTGTGTTACCCAGAGAAGTGGCTAAAAAAATGGTGAGTACTTGTTGATGAGGAGAAACCAACAACAAAAACATCATCCTATGAGCCTAGGGTAAAGGCACATCTATCATGGCCATCAATTAAAAGATTTTTAAATTCGGTGGTGACACTTTAACCAAATGTGTTACACTTTATGTATAAGTTTCCAATGAAGTTTGTGGTGAAGTAGCATATCCTATGGTTGAAGGTTGAGTCCCAATAATAGCTAATGGTGGTTGCATTTTAGATGGGACCAAAGGTTAAGCATCCTTTAGCATTAACTAAGTAGTGTTATCAAAAATGGTTGCTTCAACAACATTTTGTGCAGCTATTATATCTATCAACTGCTTGTATCAAGCTTCCTTCTTTGCATCAACTCTGTGTTGGCATTCTATTCTTAGTTGTAGCTTATTAACAATGTTGTTCCTCAGTCATATTTTATTGGCATTGGTCAACAATAATGGTATCTTGATTTATAGTTTCCTCGTCCTAAGATTTTTGAGTGGTTATAGCTTCAATCTATGCCTGTGCTTCCCACTAATTTTTTGTAGCTTTAACTTTGGCCCTTTTTTATCTTCTTTATGGCATCTTCATGTAGTAGATATATCAACTTCTTTACATGTAGATTAATTTTCTTCCTCAATCTAAGACTCAATAATAAATTACTCAACATCTATGAGTGGTTCATTAGATTCTGAAAGTGAGGAGGATCACTAGGCCATCTGAATCTATGTATGAGAAATTGATCCCTTCTTTAAATGACCAATGGGAACATCCTATGTAGCAACCTATCGAAACATTGTCTTTGTCTATGCATTAGTTAGAGTTGAAGGATAAGAGATAGTTTTAGTAGATTTGAGGGTGTTCATCTCAATGATTTCTAAGGCATATGGATCCTCCTTCACTATATGATACTTGCATGTGGACTACTTGTGTTGAAAGGTAGACTTTAGTGAACTTTTAGGTGGTACATCTAAAGGATTCAGCAAAGGTGCACCTCTAAAGGACACACCATGTTGGGGGATCACAAGAACAACACCTGTTTTGATCCCACTTTATTAGGATCTTGCTCCTCAGAAAGAGCACAGTATGATTACCAAATATAAGCAATTATAAATGTAGAAATAACCAGAAATACAAGTAATTAGAATTCACCAATAGCACAGAATATGAGAGACAATACATTATCTTGTATTAACACTTTACAGAAAAGAATACAATAAAGAGTCGCCACACTCTTCCACCTTACAGAGGCTTCCCACACCTCAAGTGTACAGTAATTCTTCTACAACACTCTCCTACCAAAAAATGGTCCCAACAACCAACTCACAAATAGAATTGGTGTTCACCTCTCCAACTAGTCAGTAATAACCCTACCAGTTCACCAAGCACTCCAAAGTACTTCAAGTTGATCTCCCATGAACCTGCAACCTACAATTTAACAGACCATACTCACACATGTAGATCTCCTATGAGCTTGCAACAACGTGCAACTCAATGATCTTACACACTTAGAAGGAACTACCTTGCCTTCCTTATCTTGTACCAATTACAATACATGCCAATGGGTCTATAAATAGATCCCAAACTTAAACAATAACTTAGACTCTTAATTTAGACATTTATCCTCGCAGCTCAAGACTCTAACTAGCCTTTACATGCAAACACTTCATTCACTTAACTAACTATCTATGCAATGAATAGTTCTAGAACACACAGGCGACCGACGCTGGTCCCTGCTTGTCTGATTCTACCAATGTCGGCCGACTCCCTACCGTTGTCGGTGGCCTTCTGCACTGGTCACGACCGACGTCGGTCCTGCTGCCGATGTCGGTGCTCCTCGATCTTAGCAACCTTCTGTTCCTTTTGTTTTCAAAGAGTTGAAGCTTTTATCTCCACAACTCAACACACCATATGTAGGATCCATTTGAGCCTAATAAATCATTGTTACTTTACCCAAGGGATCCACCACAATGGATGATGAACAAGGTAGAAGGAAAACCCATAACTCCTATAGTAAATTGTTTTGGATTTACACCATACACATAGCCTATTAAAATAAAAAGTCTTTTTCTTTTTCATATTCATACAAATCACCCACCATGTCCTCCAACATTAGGTAGTATATATATATATATATATATATATATATATATATCATTAGTCTACAACATAGGCCAGTCTTACTAAGATGCAATCTTCTGGACAAGGGGATCATCATACTAAGAAACTTAGCTCTTTATTTTACATTGTGGTGGACATGGTGAGATGCATTGAGCTAGATGTTTACCCTTTTTGCATTATTGGATCTTGGCTAGTGTAGTGGATGAACTTGGAGTTGATGTTCCAAGATGAACAACCTAAAAAAGAGTATACCATTATATGTCTTGTACTTTCTATAATGCCATCTCCCTCTATGAAGTAAGCATGTTCAAGAATAACCCTAATAGAATGGTTTCATTAGTGGTATCTCATGGTCCCAAATAGACATGCCCTTTGAAATTCATTAAAATATAAAATGTTGGCCCAAAAATTTCATGACATTAGGTGGGATCCAAAGATGCATAGCCACCATTTGGATGAGCTCTTTCTCTTAATTATTGAATAATGGGGCTTGATCTTGATATCAAGTTGTGGAGGTAAAAACCAAATTGGCAAATTGCTTTTTAGGGCAATAATCAATGTCTAGGCAAACTTGTACCATAGGTGATTTTCATTATGTGAATACCAGAAGAAATACCAAATATTGGTATTAGAAGGTGTGCTTCACCATAACCAAGACCTTTGAAATGTTTTGCTCTAATTATATTAGAATGAATTCAGGCCAACTAAATTCTTCCCCACCATGGATAATTCAATATGCAATATACACCACACCCTTGGTAGCCTCAATCATGGCCTCAGTTCTGGACTTAGTAGTCTACCAGAACCATTGAGAAATGTATTCTACTAACAAACACACTAGTTCATTTGGGAAAGATGTTAGTGAAATACCATGGTTTCCTCTAATCATATTAGCTTTAATTTCTATGGAAAGTGGTGCCCTTTAGTCTTGTAATCCATCAAAGATTTTCCTTGGGTAGGCATTCCAATTGCATTACCTATTTCTTCAGGGGATAGATACACCATTATATCATGTGATAAGTAAATATAGTGTTGGTTATATTGAGCCATTAAAAACTAAATTATGTCGAGCCAATCCCCAAAAGTGGGTAATCACATTAGTCACTCTACGTTTGAACTAGCCAAATAGGGCACTAAGCCATCCTGTATAAATAGTCTATTTGTTGCATGTTGTGCCATGGAATTACTAATAGGGTTGAAAAACTTTGTCTACTGGAGTGAGAATCCTATCCCCAAATCTTACTTAAAAGTAGTGAATCTAATATTTAAATCTTATTCAAGCTCTATGGCACTAGGACTAATGGCCATGATTACTTAATATGAAGAAAATTGGAGATCACAAAGTTGAGAAAATAAACTCATAATAGAAATTTTAAAACTTAGTTTTAACAAAAGTGAGTGGTCGAGAATGTGATGAAGTAGATTATTTATACACTTTCATTCACTTGTCCCTTCAATATTATTTAATTAATATTTGGATCTTAAAATCCCTCACTTGTGTGAGTTAGCTTCAATATTGAATTAGTTCTACAGCCCATTATTTCCTATGCTAAAAAAAAATCAGCACATTGGATGTGGCATTCAATGTGATTGATGTGGTACCAATTTGACTATTATAAAATGTTTGATGGAACATGCTACTATATTTTCATTTTTTGTACCTACTAGATACTTGATCCTAATCCTAACATAAAATTTTGATTATAATGTTATAACCACTTCCTTGCATGCTTTGGTCATAACTCCTTTTGAGTAGCCTTTATTCTTAATCATGACCCAAGATCTAATCAGGTAGTTTTCCAAGACTTAATAGTTGATCAACACTATCTTTCCTTGAGAATTCCACATGGAATCTTATCTACCTTTGTTAACTAGATAGCCAACACGTACTAATCCAATTATACCATGCCTATCTTGTAACTTTATAAATTGTGGTTAATCTTGTGCTCTACTAATAACAACTTAATAAAACACACAACATAGAACATGCAAACCAAACTTAAAATAATTTGCATGAATGAAATTTTCCTAAACTAAGAGAGATGTGCAAAACTACACTTTCTTTCTACGATTTTGATCCTAACGGTGGTCGACTTTGAGCCTACATTTGTTAACCTTTCCTAGAAAAATTTTACCTTCTAGGTATCATAATATTATAGTCCCACTCTACAAAATCTCATGAACAACATATAGACCTTTCCATTGAATGGTAAGTTTACCTAGAAATGCATGAAACTTGATGTCATATAGCAAGACCAATTGCTCATAATTAAACTATGTTATGCAGAGATTCTTATCGTGTCATGCCTTATAATTTTTTTAATTTCTTGCACCCATATAGCTCTATGCCTATCTTCATCCATTCAATTGAGGTCCAACAATTGATTTTTAAGTGCTTCTACATCACCAAGATGTATCACATTAGTAAATCACAAACTGGGAATGACATATTCTATTAGCTTCCATCCCATAGACCAATTATAAAGGAGTAAATTTTGGTGCATGCTTAAAATGAGTGTGATAAGCCCAGAGTACCATTGGAATTTGATCCTCCTAATCATATTTATTAACATCAAAAACCTTTATTAGTATCTTACCATTCACTTTGTTCATAGCCTTTGCTTGGCAATTAGCTTGTGGATAATACATAATGATTTTATGATGAGAAATCATAAATTCTTCTATTAGGATCTTAATGGTCTTGTTCAAAAAGTGCATACCGTGATCACAAACCAATCTTAGTGGGCATCCAAACTGAGTAATGATGTTCTCATATAAAAACTTAGTAATATCTTTAGCTCCATAGCTCAGTGTAGTAGTAGCCTTTACCCATTTGTAAAATAATCCATCACAATAATTATGTATTTAACATTACTACATTTAATTATTAGATTAATGGGGCCAATAAAATCAATTCATGATCGCTCAAATGGTTATTTCACTAGTATGGGATGAATATCTATCTCATCCCTCTGATTGGGTTTACCCATGCATTGCCAAACATCACACTATTGGGTAACCCTTTGCACATCCTCAAAAAGGTGTGGCCACTAACTACCACTTTGTAATATTTTATTTGCAGTAGTTTCCCCCATAAAGTGTCCAACCACAATGCCTTGATGTGGCTCTTCTAGGACTTAGGTTCATTCATACTCTAGTGCTACTCAACAGAGGACATCATCTTTCCCCATATGATAGAGAAATCCATTTATAATGCTAAAAGGAAGTGCCTTAGTCAAGACTTTCTTCTTTTATCTTTTGGTGTAGTGTGCAAGTAATGTCCCTGATCCAAAAACTATGCAATTTATGCCAGCTATTTCAAAATCACAAAAAATTTGAATAGATGGGCATCAAGAGACTTATCAAGGATATCCTCTAAATCCTCACCATTATACAATTTTTTGAGATGGTTAGGGCCAACATTCTCCCACCCTAGCTTAACATTAATATAAAAGTGGAATTCCTAGAAAAGCATCAACCACTAAGATATCCATTCACCCAACATTGGCTTGTTTACCAAATATCACAAAACTTGATGATATATAAATAATTCAAATGGGGTAACTAATAAATAATGTCTAATTTTTTAGGGTAAATACAATCTCTATATCTTCCTTCTCAATTATGGTATAATTATTTTTGGCCGTAGATAGTCTAATCCTCCTTCACCAAGCTACACAAGCATTGTGCCAACTTTGGTACCTGACGCATCAACATGCACATGGAAAGGTTTACCCTAGTTAGGAAAAATAAGGATTGGTATAGTAACCAACTTGTGTTTTAGATCCATAAAATCTTCTTGGAAATATTCTATCCATACAAAGGGAATACTTTTGTGTAGTAATTTCTCTAGTGGTGCTGAGATAGTTTCATACCCTTTTATGATTTTTTGGTAAAAACCCATGTATCCTAAAAAATATCACACTTATATAGAGGAATTTGGTGGTGGCATACTCATTATCACTATAATCTTTGCTTGATACATCAAAATTCCCTTGATGCACACTACATGGACTAGTAAAACACCAAATGGTGTGAAAAACAAACATTATTTTAAGCTAAGTGCAATCCTAAACACTCTACCTCTTTCCAACATTAGTCTTAATTTTGATAATTATTCTTGAAACAATGAGAACACCTCCCAATCATCTAAATATACCTCTATAAAATCAAGGATGAAGTCCTTGAATGTAGTTATTACAACATTGAAGAAAACCGTAGGTGCATTCTTTAAACTAAATGGCATTACCTTATATGAAACTGACCCCCATTCTATATCAAATGTCATCTTAGTTCTATCCTTAGATATGATGGGTATCTGATGATACCCACTAAATTTGTCAATGAAATAATACACCTCATGTCTAGATATAACTTACAACACTTCATCAGTAAATGGTATTGGAAAGGTATCATTAATGTAGGCATCATTTAGAATGCAACAATCTTCATAGATATGAATATCACCTATTTTATTCAACTGCACTACCATAGGACTCACACAATCTAATTTTTCCATAATAAATATTATTCCTACATCTTTCATATGGTCTAATTCAACTTTGACTTCATCTTCATATTAGGATTGAGATGGTAAGGCCTCTTCTTGATGGGTCATGTGCCTTCCTTGAGTTTTATATGCATTTACCCTAAAGAAGGGTCTACCACTTTGACTTATGAAAAAGTAATAAGAAATACATCTACGTAATCTCGAAGAAGCTATAATACTTTCAATGTTTCCTATTGCTCCCAATAGTCACCAACATGTACCAATTTTGATGTTTCTTTAGACCCAATGTTCACAATTTATTCCTTTAAAGGTTCTTAATAAACTTTGCACTTTTCCTCTAGAATGGACTTTTGAATGGCCCACTCACCCTCTTTCTCTAGAAATTATATCTATCACAGTCAATCTTCTTCAAATTTTTCATCCATATGTTCAGGTAATATTTTGTAATCTGGTTTAGGTTCAAAAAACTTAGCGAGTTTAAAAGAATTTTCACTAACTAAATCAGAGTCATCAATAGACTCATATTGAATATGATGGTAAGGCTAGATTTCCATCTTTGTTATATGTCTATGATTGGTCTCCATAGTATTAGCTTCAATAAGGTCTTGGGTGTCTTATTGATTGTGTTTGGCTTCCATGGTGATAACATCAATAAATTCACAAGCCTCCATCTCTTCTAGCTATGAATTATAGTTATTGTGCAAATCTTCCACTCATCCATGACACAAAAATGTTTTCATCTTTTGTAATGCACTATGAACCAATTAATTCTCACTTTCAAATATGAAAGTTTCAATAAAGTCATTCTACAACTGAATCTAGTGTTGTGTCTCTCTACGACATTCTTGGTGAATGTACCAAGTGGTAGGAAAACCCCCTAATGTGTAAATAAAGCAATGTAGCCAATATTTTGAATTGATTTATTTAGCCATATATAATTCAATTCACTACTAAATATGGTATGGGTCATTCTTTTCAAACTTCTACAAGCATTTGAAATTATACGATGAGAAATTTGTACACTTTTGCCCATGTCTTACTACTACTGTGATGTGTTTCCCACCAGTTAGCTATAACTCATTTCAATGTGTAATTGAGGGTACTTACCCTTTGGGTGTCTTTTGGTATATGTATTTTTAAACTCACTATAAAGTCACCAATATCTTCAGTGGTAAAGTACTGAAGGATTTACCAATTAGTTGTATAAACCATGCATAAGGTTTTAAGCTCATGATCAATTCTAGCCCAATTTAGAATGTAAGTATAAAAATCACCAGTGATAAAAGAGGCTTAAACCCATGGAAGTATACCTTTTGGAATAAGCTTAGTGTATTCACGGTCCATATAACTAGCTTGATATAATAACTCTATATCAGACTGTGTAGGTGAGTGTATAGATAGAGATCACACTTCATCTTCTTCATCTATGGAAATACTCAAAGGTTTTAAAGAAAACTTACACCATAATTCGATAGTTGATGGATCTAATTAAATAAAGTTTTATTGGTTCATTGGCATGTTTCATTATATATTAGGTACACTCAATGTCATAATTTGCATCTAGTTATTTTTTCTCACTACATAGGGAGAATCAGGTTCACTAGGAATTATGTGACTTAGAATCTCTATTACGAGGGATGATGACTATATGATCATCTTGGTGCAATTATATTTGGTTCATTACTATGTTTATGGTCATCTTACCATCATAGGCCCACTTTTACCTAGCAAATTTGGGTAATGAGTTTCATCTATCTTCATATCTATTACTTCAAAATCACCATGTAGAGTTAACTCTAAAATTTTAACCTCCACATCTTCTAGATTTATTGTGGGCTCTACCCTACCATAGTCCACCAAATTGAGGGTTACAAGGCTATAACTTAAATAAGGTCTATTGATCACCTCCCAATTAGATCATGGGATCTTATTCACTATGCTCCCAAAATCAAACATAGCATTCAGTATCTCATACCCTGCTAACTCTATATATACCCTAGCATCGACATCCCATGGCTTCTTTGTCTTGACAAACCAAACCATCTTCTTAGGCCTCTTTTCCATTTTGTGCACATTCTATTATATTGTGAAAGATTTTGGTGATATTATTTGATATATCTTCATTTTGTAGAGTATTGATCAATTTTATCAAGTCTATAAATGTTATTACAACCCCCTCTTATTTTATGATTCCCACAATCTTCCCATACATCTGAGCATTAAGATGGATTCATCTGCTACTAATCTACCTTATTGTTGAGTACTTTATAGAATTTGCATATCTTTTTCTATGAGTCCCTTCTCCTTTACTGGCTCAAGATAAGTGTTTATTTCAACTTTGTATATGCCAAAATTTGTTGGCATATCTAAAGGAGGTAGTCCTTTCTATGCATACTACATTATTGTAACTACTTGCATAAATGAATTGTGGTTGGGCTCAAAACTAAATTGATTGACATTCTACACTACTTGATCTCTACATTATGCTTCCAAAATAGGGTAGTCTTGAATATCATGTTGTTCAGATACTCAAAAGTAAGCATAATAGGTTTACTATTATGGATTTGTAGGGTAGTTCCACTACACATGATTGAGTTCCCTACACACATAACATCTAATAGGGCCTCGAGGACCATTTCCACATCCTTGTTATGCACCTCCTTAGTATCCACCTCTGAATCCACCTCTATTCCCTTATCATCCCTAGCCATCTACCTATTGTGGCCCAAAGCTTATTCTAGTCTATGGCATATTCCACCCCTATTGGTATTGTTGAGTGTCACAACCACCATATTGGGGTTGATTTATATGTGGCACCCAACTATCCTATTGTTCTTAGGGAAATGTAAGATTCTAGGTAAATTGGTAAGCATATTGCAATGGTTGTGCAGCATGAACTCCAATAACTAATCCTTGCAGTTGAAATGGTTGTGCATTCTGAGCCCATGCTAACCCAATCTATGCTATATTGGTAGGAGGGATTTACACTCTTGTAATAGCTTGTGATGTTACTGGTGCTTATTGCATGGCTATTTTGAAGACATTCTTAGTAATGTCTTCCGTCAACTCTTGTAGAGCCCTACAATCCTTATCCTCATGATTAGTAGATTTTTAGAATTTATAGTGCATTCTTTGTGGATTTCTAACATACTATTATAACAAGTGACATTGCATTATTGAGTCTCCTACTATGCAATATATGTCTCATAATTCTATGCATACTTTTGAGCATTCATTCCAATGGTGGCCTTCTTTTCCACACTCAATACACCAAAGACTGGTTCTAGGTCATTCAATAGTATTCTAAGGGGCCTTCACCCTCCACAAAATAGCTTAGAGTGTGCTTTATAACTATGTTTTGTTCTCTATCAAGGTAACATAATACTTTATTTGCTCCACTCTTACACAACTGTTCAAGCTTCTACTTTATTAATAAATTTGGTTTTTGCTATCATAAATTAGATCTTAGGTTGCAGTCCCTCAATGAACCAAACAACCTTATCTTTATCTTCCAAGGCAAATTTGAAGTTTTTGACCACATCAAAAAATTTGTGGTCATAATCATGAATGTTTTCCCTTTGACATTTTTGGATTTCCTTCAGATCTTATATGGTTTGTCATATGATTTTCTTAACCTTGAACTCTACAATCAACCATGTCTACACATCATCAAAGTTTGATGTTCCTAAGTGATTTTAGAACATGAAATCCAATGTCATTCTAGAAAAGGCACCAATAAGCTCATATTTCTTAGTGTTTTCATATACAATACCTTTTTCTTACCATTTCATGTCACATATTAGCAAGTATTACTATAGATCCATAGTTCTATCATAATGTGTTAGTGTGATAAAGGTATTGTTGATGCTTAAAATTGCACTATTTCTAACATCAACAATGGGAAGTTTTAGGAATGTGGGACTTGCGACCTGAAATGACCTCCAGATTTTAAAGAAGCTAGTTCTTCTTTATCTCAAGTGTATAATAAGGAAAGGGATATGAATTAAATAGAAACACAAATACAATGAAAGAACATCTAACTATGGTGATGCACCTAAATTTAATTTGACCTTTAATTCTAAGCACAATGAAGCTACCTTTAAGATTCTATTACATTAAAGAGCAAACAAGGCATGATCAATGTAAAAGATGAAAATAGATATGATCAAAGGCTCATAGTTTAGATGATTTTGCAATAACATAGAAAATATCAACAAAGGCACATAACTCAGTCTTCTTATTTATTTTCTAGTCACATAAAAGGCACAAAAACATGCACAGTCACACAAACTTTCTAACTCAAGAAAACAAAACAAAGACAAATGACATTACTAGTCATAGCTAAAAAAGTCTAAAACTTCTTGACAATAATCTCTTGCAAAAAATTCTCTCTCTTCCCCCCCTCTGGTGATCTCTGCACCCCTATTTATAGCATTGGACAATCTCTAGGTTGCCTACACATTCCCAATCCAATGGCCTAACTAAACTCTAATTGAACTGGAAGTGTCTAACTAGGATATTTCTTGGATCTAAAATGTTCCATCTCCTTGCAAGTTTATTGGTTGAAATAGATACACAGGATGCTTCTCACTGTGAAACGGGTGATGACACTTGGCCACTTCTCTTACTCTACTTGAAAACCTTCTTATTATTCAGGAGGCACCAGAAAATGACACTTGGCATGTTCCACAACACTTACTGAAGACACACGACACTTTCTGTGTAGCCTATACTCTTTACTATGTCTTTGCTTAGGAGTGTTCCATCTTTGACATCTGTCACAGTCCACTTCTTCAAAACTTTAACTACTTATAGAAAATGGGACCCACAACACTTCTCACCTGAACAACTTCAAAAAAATAATAGGGACAGGTGGCGCTTTCTGTGCATTTTTAACAAGGGACATGCAGTGGTCTCCGCTACTTTTAGCTACCTTCTAAGAATCTTACGAAAGGTGACACATGTTGGTCTCTACATCACTCTGTCTATACTATAGAAACATTTGGGCCTCATTTCATATTTACACATATGGTGACACTTGGCAGCTTTTATTTGCCTCAGAAACAAAACCTGGGGCCTACCACAGTCTTTACTTAGTGATGAAACAAAATGAAGATATTTCAGATGTTGACACGTGGAAGCTTCCACTTTCTTTAGCTAGGGATATGTGGCATCTTCTATTTCTTTTAGAAAAAAACAATTGAAACCTTTCACAGTTGCCACTTGGCACCTTCTACTCAACCCTTAGAAAATCTTATTGAAAGAAGCTTTTGAAACGTATAAGAAATGTGAGATGAAGATGCTGACACTTGTCATGCTCCACTGATTTATCATGGGATACGTGGTACATTTTGAGCAACTTATATAAATTACAAAATGTACCTCAGTCGATGACACTTGGTAGCTTCCACATGACTTTGATACATAGATAAAAACTAGGTGAAAAGACACTCGCACCCGTGCTATGAGTCAAAAACTTCACTGTCTCAAACCAAAATGTGTAGGGACAAAACTTGGAGCACACAACTAAAAATCAAAATACAATGTAGAGTATTTTTTACTCTACAGTTATTGGTGATCCCAAGGACTTTTGAGCCTGCTAAAAAAGAATCCATAACTCCCACATGATCAAATGTGACAAAAAATCATAGCTTTAGTAAGGTTATTTGATAAGCAGACCACTCATCATTAGATAATCCCTACTTATTTTGTAATTCGTGAAAGGCTAAATCAATATTGATAATATCCTTGTGTGAAAAATTCTACAAAACATGAATTGTAGCATTTAATTTAAATTTAAGTTGGGAAACGAGAATCAAAATAGCTTCTACTTCAGGCACTAATGAATCATCCCTTAAACCCTAAAAAATTGCCTGATCATTCTGCCTGGCTAATAATAAAGGTTTAATTTCATCAATCATCAACACAATGTTGCTATCAGGAAAAGGGGAAGGAAGACCTAATTGCACTAGATCTTCAATGTCTTGTTTCATGTCTTTGATTCCTTCTTTCATCACATCTAGAAAATCTCTACAATTTATTGCTGTGGAGTTGCAATTGAGAACTTTATTCACTCTTTTAGTAGTGATCATTCTATCCTTAATCCCTACTGCTAACAACATTCCTTAAGTTGCATCATATAGCTTTTGCAACAGCGTTTGAGAGTCAAACACTCTCACAGAGACAGTAGATAGAGTGTCTTCTACTGAAGTCTCCACCTTTTCGCACAATTTTTGTGCATTTAGTAGAAAGGTTAGAGAAGGTCTGAGATGAATAATCTTCTTAGAGATTCTTTTCCATATTAATTTATAAAGCTCCTTAACCAGATTCAACACCCCTACATTCTTTGGCCTATTAGCCAACTTAAGTGTCAATTGTTCTATCCTTTGTCACTCAACTTGAAGTTGGGCCTGTATAGCAATGGTATTGTTCTACTCATTCAATAGCTTTTGTTGAAGTTGAGTGACCAGTAGGCTTTCCTCACATTTTTCCTATAATGCTACCTTTTCCTACCTTAAGGTTGTCACTGCATCTTTCACCTACATTAGCCATGCTTTCAAAGAATCATTTTGGGCCTGAATAGCCTGGTGAGTCTGAAGAGAAATAGTATCTTGCAACTATTTATTGAGACTCTCTATTTCAATATTCTTAGTTTTGATCTTTGTAGTCTAACTGCTACAGTTTGCCTTCTCTTGGGCTAGATTAACCTCCATCTTCTATAGCTTCTTTGATATTTTCAAATAATTTTCAGCTACTGTAGAAGTGGATTAATTTAGTACCTCGACCCTATCTTGTGGTCTAAAAAGGGACATGTCTATAGCCACTGCATTCATTGTGTAATCCTCAAGCTGCATCTACTCATTTGGCTTGACTATATTAGGTGACAAATGGGTCAACATTAGTTGCTGCTGGATTGGGTCAAATTGTGACCTCAAATGTGGTGTACCTAGGGCTTTATTATTTTTTATCCTCTTTTTATCCATTTGGGCTTCCCTTGCCTTCTTAAAAGCATCTGCTTGAGTTTGGAAGGTAGAAGGAGAGGCAATGTGCCCACCCACAAAAGGATAACCTTGTGGCAAGCCATATGGAATAGCCAAATGATGGCTAGGGGAAATTTGAGGAGGTACTTTCTTAGGTATAGAGGGGGGAAAATGAGGCAATGATATGTCTTGAGTATGGATAAATGGGACAAAATGAGAAATGGACATAGCAGAGGTGGTAGGGGATATTATTTGGCTAGATGGAATCATCACCCCTGTAGGAGAAGAGATGGATTGAGAAGAAGAAGGAGAAACAATACTTACCTAAGGAGCAACTAAAGCACTCTGTGGTTGGTGTTTTGAGGGTTCTACTCTCTCCTCTGAATCAAGTTGAAACCTCAGCCTCTTATGTTTCTTTGGTGTTTCTTCTTTTGGATATGATTCTTTTTCTTCAACATTTACCACTACTACTAGTGGTGCTTGTGTAAAACTGGGAACCTCAAGGGCTGACGTTGATGGAGAAGTTTTTGGTGGTGAAGATACCACACTCTTTTGTTTTTCAATGACACTAAGAGATTGGGGCCAAATAGTTATAGTGACTGAAGCTGAGGTCTACCCTGGGGTCTATGATGTTTGACTGGATTTTGCTTTGGCTTCTGGCTCTCCACCATGTGTTTGCAAATTGCTTGTATTAGGGCTAGAGATAGGAGACATATGACATTCATCCCAGAGTTCCTCCCATTTCTCATCTAAGTCCACATTTCCAAAAGAGTGAGTTGTCTGACAAATCTCTTGCCTATATTTCCAATAGGCTTCTATTTTCTTAGCATTCCAATCTTTATTCTTTAATACTCTTCTTAAACCAGAAGTCATTCTAATTTTAGGATCAAAATCCATTTACTTAACATAAAAAATTTCCCATGGCATGTCCTCTTGAAGGGGCAAATCCATCAATTCTACATAAAAATCAGGAATATCTTCCCTAGGATTTCTTCTATTTTCCCAAAAGGGATGAGCCTCATGCACAATTCTGGTAACAACCTTATTATTCTTGACCCATGAAGTTATGAAACCATTTGGGTCATATCCCCATTTATCTTCAATTAGAAAGAAACCTAGGAAGGCTAACTTTCTCAGCAACATGAGCTCAGCATCTCTGACCTCTAGGGTCATGTTTTTTGTCACCCATGGAACATCATACATTTTCTTCTTTTCTTCCCAATGCCATATTCATTATCCACCATAGACACTTTCCTGGTGACTTTTAAGAATGCTAACCTAAGGGTCAAAATCTTAGGTAGCAACACTAGTTCTCTACTAAAACCATGGACTCTAATAATAGTATGATGGAATCCAAAAAAGTAATGATAAGGAATGGTACAATTGGTCATAAGGCCTGAGACACTTGGAGTCAATCTATTTACAACTGGTTTTGGGCTCAGATGACAAAAAGCAGGGGCAACAAAACTTTCCTAGAATTCATATGGGTCACTGGTTTTAGACAAGATATGTGTCCATGCAAACATAGGAATGGTCCTATATAGACTGAATTTTGGGTCATACATATTTAGATGCATGTGTTGGGAAAAGATGTCAGAATTTTGATACAACATGAGATGAAATAGATAAGAGGAATACCTGAAAACCCCTTTAGATTTGAATTGGGCGAGTTGTTCAACCATTGAATATGAAATTTGCTCAAAGAAATCAAGTTGATACTCTTGAGTCTTGTCAATAGTTTTTAATCTAAAAAGGATGGCCATTTATTCTTCATAGATAGTTGCATCTTCTTTCATTCCAAAAATGAAAGCCATCATGGAAAGTGCATCTTGACTAGCTTGTGCAAATTGTACTCTTGTTGTTGGTAGTGTCAGCATAGTGGTATCATCATCACCTAATTGCAATTCTGATTTCAAAAACCTCAATTGATTATTGACGTTTGCCCATATTTTCTATATTTTAGCAATGGTGGGAAACATGGCTGTCTTGTCATGATACAGGGCTAACATCTCTCTGATAGCCTTTGGTGTAATCTACACCATGAATGGACCCTATTGTATGGTATTTAAGGGAGCATGAAATAATTAGGTGCATATTTCAACCAAGTCAACACATGGATGCACACCTAGGACAATGAATTGTGCCAGTTGGGAATTCCATATCCTCATTGTGAATGTCTCGTATTGTCCAACCTTGGCCCTCTGAAGACATATTTGATATGCTCCTTCTCTTAGAGCTTTGCTGGGCTTGTGAAGGATTGGGTCCATGATTCTATCTACAAAATCTTTCACCTTTGTTGGGTTGTTTGCATAACCAACTTTAGGGACTCTAGTCCATAGATAGGTCTTTAATGGTTGTGCAGGGGCTGAAGCATATGATTTACTTGTGAGAAACTTATCAAAGGATTAGTAAATCCCAGACCCTTGTTGCAAAGACTGTGCTCCCTCCATATCTATATCTATACCTGGAAATAGTGAACTATGGTAACAAGAATGAAGCTTTACAATAGGGAAGGCACTTTCAGTAAGTAGGTTTGCTTATGAGGTGAAATTATAAGTAACAGGGATTTTCTAGCAGACGTAGGAATGTTTGAAACACTGTTAAGCTTTAACTCTTGTTATGGGGTATTTAATGACCCATCAAATCTCAAAATGTCATTAATACTAGATAACTATTAGCAAATCTTACTCATTCTTCATGGGACAGTGAGTTAGACACGTCATGAAAGTGGCTGCACAAGGTACCTTAGGGAATTTAAGGATTTGGGAGATATTTAATGTGTCAAGAGTTTTGAAATTTTTGAAAAAAGCTCTAAACTACGACCACATGTTCAAAGAACACTTATTTAAAATAAAAAGTAGGAGAGAAAAACTTGGAAATCAAAACAATAAGGGAAAAGGAAACTATCTAAATATAATACATTAACCAAGTATCTTTGCCTCCCTCCTGGATCAAAAGAAGAATTTCTGAAGTCTTCTTCAGGGTGAGATGACTTATGTTGCCAGACAAGTGGCTGAATGGGATGAAGCTCTGGTGACTTGCTCTTCTCGCATGCCACCTTGATTGGCTTGCATTCAAGTGAATCAGAGTCAAACATTCTTCCAATATATACATACTCTTCTTGTTCTTGAAAGCTTATCGAATGTTGGTTCTTAATACTAGTGTGTTTCATTAAGAAATTGATGGCTATTTACTCATCAACATAAGCCCTTTGATATACATCATTTATTAGCTTATCTCTTTTTGCCTCAAACTCGGGTTCCATTTCATGATCATCTTCCTTAATGAATTTTAAAATATCATCTTCAAATTCATCAACCTCTTGAAAGGATAAGTTTGAAAGCTTGCAGTAATTTTGCATATTTATTTGAGTCTCTATGCTATCCTGTCCATCTGCAACTAGCTCACATCCTCTTTGAATAACATTATAACCTACCCCAATGACTTCAAACAAGTCATGCAAATCATGATCAAGGAAGAGTCCATGCTCCTCCATATCATCTTGTAAAGTGAGAAGAAAGTTAGAAATTATCTCTTCCTCATTAGAGATTAAGGCATAAGCTTGTGACTTCCCACTCAGAATTTGGAATTCATGTTGAGAGACCCGAGGATTGATAGAAGAGGTATCTTTTGGCATTTATTCCCTAAAAACATTTGGTATTTTATGATCTTCATCAAATATAATATAAGTGCCCAAACCAATGGAGTCATAATTTCCATATGGATCACTTTGCATCATAGCTAACAAATGATTATTTTCCTCTTCTTGATCATATTCATTCCAGTCACCTAACTCCTAAAAAAAATCCTTTCTTCCTTATTCAATATAGCATGAGCTACCTATAATTTTGAGGTTGGTTCATTGGTGATGTGATCCTTATATAGTGGCTCAAATAATATCTTCATCTTTGAACCATATTTGGTTTTTAGGATAAGATGAGACCAATCAAGTTATATATATGCTCCTATCTTGGTTGTAAAGTCTCTAGATAAACATAGGCCAAATATAAGGGGTATATCTATGACTACTACATCTTGATTGACAATTATATTAGGACAAGTATATAATTTCAATGGAAGTTATTTAATTCTCTTTATTGTTTGCACTGATTTGCCATCTAGCTACATAACTCCTCTAGTAAGTGGCTCATACTTTATTTTTAAAGCATCAACTATTTGCTTAGGCATTACTGTGGTACTAGCCCCTGAGTCTATCATTGCATTATGCAATAGTTTCTTTCCAACTATCAAAGTTAAAAAGAAAGGCTCTGGTTTGAATTTACTTGCCTTTGGTGTAATTTTTACAAGGGCTATTATCTACAGATGAACTGTGTTTTTAAGATTTTCTTTATTATCATATTATTCTTTGATACCAATATGTTTAGGCATTGCTTGGCCCTACAGATCTTCTTATAATAGTGCCTTTTGCTTAGGAATGGCTAATATGTCCCATATTGATACTTGTGTTGGAGTCCTCTTCAGCTGATCCACCACATTCATCGGTCCCAGAGTTTGGGTTCTTGGAAAATAAGGATACCTTGTTTTTCTTGAACTTATCCAAGAACTACTTGATTCTGCATTGGCTGATGCACTTCTTATCTAATGGTTATGTTTCAATGACCTTGAAATGGAGGATTGTCCATAACTTCATTATTTGAAACTTCAAGCTATTCCATCATTCTTCTCTTTGATCTGGTATAGTAGTCTAATTGTACCACTGGTTTCTTGGAAGTAGAGGCTTCATTCAAGAATACCGATTCTTCATCTTCAACCCATGAGAACAAAGCATGTTCTATGGCTATTTATTCTTCTTGTTGTAAATACATCCCTTGCATTTGAGCTGTCAGGACTGAATTTTGCATGCCAGAAGATTGGTAGGCTTGAGTGTCATTAGTACTTGCAAATTGTCCATCCATCCTTCTTTGATCTGCTACCTTTTGTTGTAGATTACCCATGGGACAATCTCTAGGTGTATGAGAATTATTACAAGGGAAACACTAGGCATTGGTGCCATTTGCATAATTATTTTTCCCTTGAACCATCTCCCTATTTGAATTAGGGGGAACAATCTGTGAGGGTGTAAGGACTGCAACTAATTAGTTTGTTGGTTAAGGGTTAGTTTGCCTTGGAGGACCCTGCTACTAGTTTGACTGTGGTGGAAATCTATTTCCTTAGTTGTCTTGATATTGGGTTTTAGGATAAGGATTCTACTGTCTTTTTATGTTAATTAACTCATTAGAAAATGTCCTTAAGATATTCTTGATATCATCCATCTCAGATGACTGAATAGGGACAAGTTTTTTAGTAGGTTGTTGAGGATATGACAAGTTCTTTAGTAGGTTGTTGAGGATATTTATACATAGACACAGGTGGGGCTATGGGATTAGGGGCTTCTTAAGGCATAGGTAAGGTAATTTCTAGAAACATGGGTATGGGAGGCCTTGGGAGCAACTTTCCAACATCTATTAAATTATTCTTAGCTTTGACTACATAGTCATAAGCTTCTGGCAGAGTCTGACCTCTAAGTGATTAAATCATTACAGATATATCTAAATTTAAAGCTTTAAGGTAAAATACTATAGCCATACCTAGTAATGGTCTTATTGTAGCTTGAATTCTCTCCCAAGTCTTTTGAAATATTGAATTGAAGTCAGTCATTACTTCTTGTGGTGCTCTTTGGATAGTAATCAATTGTTGTAACAAAGAAGATTTATCACCCTTTTCTTCAAATATTTCAAAGAAAAGATCTCCAAGCTAATCCCATGTAGATATTGTATTTGGAGTCAAGGATCGGTACCATTCCAAAGCCTTTCTTTAAAAGAAGCTACTAATAATCTTATAGCCACATTCTACTGTGTGACAACATGTATGGCACAGACATCTGATACATCTTGTAGATGTTCTTCAGGTGTTTAAAAATCTTTCCCATTGAATTTGGGCAGAGCTTTCAAGGAATTTATTGGGATAGGATCCCAAGTGGCTGGTGGTATTGGGAGAATCAAAGGACTGCCAGTGTTCCAACTTGCATAATTTTTTAGGGGTATAGGTGCTCCCATGTTTGCTCTTGGTATTGGTATAAATTGATTGACCCTTCTTCTTGGAATAGTTATCAATGGTGGAAAAAGAATACCTAGATTTACAGTAGATTGAGATCTTGTTATTGGTCACAACTCTGACTCCTTTTAGCTCTTTGGTTCATATGGTCTTGAAAGAAACTTCAAGATGGTGTCCCACTGGGTGTGCCAAAAACTGTTGATGCTTAAAATTATGCTGTTTCCAACATCAACAATGGGAAGTTTCAGGAATGTGGGACTTGTGACCTGAAATGACCTCTAGATTTTAAAGAAGTTGGTTCTTCTTTATCTCAAGTGTATAATGAGGAAAGGGATAGGAATTAAATAGAAACACAAATATAATGAAAGAAAATCTAACTATGGTGATGTGTCTGAATTCAATTTGACCCTTAATTCTAAGCATAGTGAAGTTACCTTTAAGATTATATTACATTAAAGAGCAAACAAGGCATGATCAATGTAAAAGATGAAAATAGATAGGATCAAAGGCTCACAGTTTAGATGATTTTGCAATAACACAAAAAATATCAATAAAGGCACAGAACTCAATCTTCTTATTTATTTTCTAGTCACATAAAAGGCACAAAAACATGCACAGTTACACAAACTTTCTAACTCAAGAAAATAGAACAAAGGCAAATGACATTACTGGTCACAGCTAAAAAATTCTAAAACTTCTTGACAATAATCTCTTGCAAAAAATTCTCTTTATCTCTTCCCCCCCTCTGGTGATCTCTGCACCCATATTTATAGCATCAGACTAGCTCTAGGTTTCCTACACATTCCCAATCCAATGGCTTAACTGAACTCTAACTAAACTGGAAGTGTCTAACATAGGATATTTCTTGGATCTGAAATGTTCCATCTCCCTTCAAGTTCATTGGCTAAAATAGATACATAGGATGCTTCCCACTATGAAATGGGTGATGACACTTGACCACTTCGCTTACTCTACTTGAAAACCTTTTTATTATTTAGGAGGAACTAGAAAATGATACTTGGCATGTTCCGTAGCACTTACTAAAGACACACAGCACTTTCCACATAACCTATACTCTTTACTGTGTCTTTGCTTAGGAGTGTTCCATCTTTGACATCTATCACAGTCTACTTCTTCAAAACTTTAACTTATAGAAAATGGGACCCACAACACTTCTCTCCATAGCAACTTCAAAAAAATAACAAGGACAGGTGGAGCTTTCTATGCATTTTTAACAAGGGACATGTGGAGGTCTCTGCTAATTTTAGCTACCTTTTAAGAATCCTAGATTTGGTGACTTTATGTAAACATCTAAAAAAAGCTTTGATTGCTAACTAATCTATGAACTGTAGAATGTCCTAAATTGTACCCTGTAAAATTCTTAGTTGTTTTAATACCATAGGTGGAAGAACATAAGACAAATAGTTTACCTTCTAGGATCAACCTCAATACTCAATTGGGAGATAATAAAACACAATAAATTTTCATATGTGACACCAAATACACACTTGTTAGGATTTAATTAAACATTATATAATCACAATCTCTCAAATAATTTTTGAAAGTATTTCCCATGGTTTTCACATATTTATTAGTTTCAAAAAAATATCATCAACATAATTTTATACAATTTTGTGTATGTAATAATAAAATACATGTGTCACATCTCTTTGATAAGTATCATATGAATTATTAAATTTGAAGGGCATGGAAACATACAATGACACATGTTGTTCTCCATGTCACTCTATCTATACTATAGAAACATTCAAGCCTCATTTCATATTTACACAGATGGTGACACTTGGCAGCTTCCATTTGCCTCAAAAACAAAACCCAGGGTCCACCACAGTCTTTACTTATCGATGAAACAAAATGAAGATATTTCAAATGTTGACACATGGTAGCTTTTGCTTTCTTCAGCTAGGGATACGTGGCATCTTCCGTTGCTTTTAGAAAAAAATAATTGAAACCTTTTGCAGTTGCCACTTGGCACCTTCCACTTGACCCTGAGAAAATCTTATTGAAAGAAGCTTTCAAAACATATAAGAAACATGAGACGTAGATGCTGACACTTGTTGCACTCTGTTGAATTACCATGAGATACGTGGCACATTATGAGCAACTTATATAAATTACAAAATGTACCTCAGTCAATGACACTTGGCAGCTTCCACGTGACTTTGATACTTAGAAAGAAATTAGGCAAAAAGAAACTCACACCCATGCTATGAGTCAAAAAATTCACTTTCTCAAACCAAAATGTGCAGGGACAAAACTTGGAGCACGTAACTGAAAATCAAAATAAAATGTAGAGTATTTTTTACTCTACAGGTACCAACTGTACAACTATATTGCCTAGGCTTATTGACAAAGGAAGCATTACTTGCATTCCTCAAGATGGTGGTAATGATATTGTAAATTGTGGAATTGATACCTGAGAACCTATTGGTGGTGTAAATAGTGTTGTCACTTGAGGAGGAGTGATCATTGATGTTTTCTATGGTCATGGCCATGTAGACCTAGTTGGACTATCTCCAAGTACTAGTGTATTTGTTAGTAATAGTAAACTTTATGAAAATGGAAAATATTCCTATGATCACAAAGGTGATTCACATCACTCAGGTGATGAAAATGACTCTAACTTGTCTTTGGCCTTCATAATGGTGTCTATTCATGATCTATGCTCCTCTGTAAAAATTGTGATCTTCAACACCCAATCAACAACCTATTCAATCAACAAGGGGTCAATCAATATAGCCAATACCTCTCTTAGATAGTTATTCTATGATTTGGTGAATCCTTACATGGTCCTTTTCAAATATGAATTTAATAACTCTTTGATACTTCTTTATTCTTAGATCTCCCACTCTCTTTAACTTACAAATCTCTATAGCTAAATATAAATAGGATTTATTTTATAAAATATGGGATTGAGGGATGTGTGTTGATGGGGTGAAAGGTCTTGTTGTTTGATTCTCCTCATGCAAAAATTCAAGATAGCATTATTCCTATGGTTGACCATGCCTCTAAAATTAGGTAACTCTCATACGAAAGTGAAAGATATATCCTTAAGCAACTGCGATCTACTACCAGCTATCAAACTACTTACCTCTATGATTTTTCCTTTCTCATTATCTTCTACTTACTTATTTATGCACTCTTCAGTCTCACTAATCTTAGGATCTTATTCTCTCTCATCAAATCCTTCCTATCTTACTCTTTCATCAACTTGTTATTCCTCTTTTCAATCTCCTACAACTATTCAATATCTACCCCTACTTCTACCTCTACTTTTTGTCATAGTCACTTATGTACTCCCTAATATATTCCACCTCCTTTGTTGTTGTAGTTCTCTTTCTATATCCACAAGATTTTTCTAGTCCTTTTCATCCGGTCTCCTCATCTAGTTTTTACTAGCCAACTTTCTAGATCATCTCCACACCATCTCACATCTCAACCACACACATCCCCATAACACCCTGAAAGACTAATCCATTATGAATTGGTAGGGAACTATGCATTTTTAAATATAAGAATTGGTATTTACTATATAAACTATCCTCTAGTCCCCACACAAATAGGTCTTGTATGGCATCAAAATCAATATAATTATAAACTATAAATTTTGTTATATATCCATCTACAATGGTTTTTGTCTAATGATCAATCACACAGGTCTAAGTAACCTCAAGGCTCTATAAATATTTGATTAGATTATCAATACAATAAATTTTAGATGTAGATCTAGCCTGAAAATAAAAATACTCTAATCTTTCCAACCACACAATGACCAAGCTCAAAAATTCACAACAAAATATTTTATGTATATCACCATATAGATGACTCTCTATGAGTTACTTTTCTATATACCATACCCTTCTCACTTATTTATGTGTGAACTCAGATATTTTTTGGTCTCACCATTCTTACAAATCCCTCTGACTTGGTAGCCATTGGAGCATATCCTCTCTCTAGCAATCCATAATGTTATGTGCTTACTTCACCATTGTTAGTAGAGGTTCCTAGTTTCCTAGAACTTGTTAATTATGAGGACAACTATGAGTGAGGTAATGTGCCCTTAATTTATATAAACATAAATTCATAAAGACATATCACAAAAATATAAGAAAAATTAGATGTTTAGGCTAGTGTGATTCTCATCGAAAGTTCATCAAGATAGTGATATAGATTCAACAATCATTACACAATCTAAGATGGTTGATTACTCATAAAACCTTATAATTTTTTAAAAATTACCATTTATAATACATAAAGTTTGTGGTGGTGTTATAGAACACATTCAATTATAAAACCATAGAAACTTATAATTTTCAAGTAGAGATCAACCTATTACACTGTGCTTTTACAAGATGCCTCTATTACATGGGTCTAATATCTAGTTCTTCAATGTCTATCCCCTTCCAACTCTTCGCAGTTTTCATTTATACATAATTCACTATCTATATCTTAGACACATAATTACAACAAACTATATTTGTAATCTTTAACAATTATAACACCGTTATCAGCTTCCCAAGTTAGAGAAACTTGAATCCACAAAATCTAATCAAAAGGGAATATGGTTGATGACTAATTATCTTATGTATGCTAACCTGGTAGACTACTAACATGTCCTTATACTGTGATGACACCATATGTGCATACCTTTTTGCTAACACTAATGGTGGTCGATTTCTCCATTAGTGACAAGTTATCACTCTTGTCCTCAAATATTCCTCTCAATGCATCTTCCAACTCATCTCAAGTTGTGATTGATCCATGTGCTAATGTTTCATACTAGTCAAGAACTTTTATTTTGAAGGAGAAAACCAATAACCTAATTGTAGTGTTCTCTTTTATGATGTGATGGATATTGTATAAGTTAGTTATATTCCTTATAGGCTTAATGGGTGTGATGGAAGACTCATTGGTGTATGATGAAACACTTTTGAGGTTAGATATGGGTATATCATTATAGTGATCAAGACTTAGAGGGATATATCCATTGAAGGCAATAAAAAGATGGTTCTTTTCCATGATGGCCTTAAGACTTAGTAAGAATGGTGAATCAAGAACTTTCTTATGGGTTTGAAAGTAAGATATGACCTATTTGAATAAGGATAAGTGTGCTCAAATCTACTTGCTTTGTAGGAATAAGGAATAAGATCTTGAAATTCAAAAGGTATATCTTTGGTGAGAGACCTTGTCTTTACCTTAGGCATGAAAGAGTGCACTAGTCTGCAACCAATATTGAAACTTTGGAGTTTCCAAAATTTGTAAGAAGTAGACTATTATAGCTCCTTATTGTCAAAGCTAGCATCTACCTTGAACAACCTCATGGACTTCGTGTCTTATTAGTCATGCCAAAATTGTTGTAGCCTAAAATTTTACCATATATGATTCAAGTATACCTTCTCAATTTTAGGACAAATGGAATTATTTCCCTTCATAGACAAGCCACTATAAGAGATAGATCTCTAGGTTTGAAAGGACTAACTCCCTTGATTTATCTCTTAGGCTCATACTACACTAAGTTAATCAATATTAGGGATGAAAATAGAAGGATACATAAAAGAAACCTATGTTGATGAGGTGATACACCAAGACAACTCCACACAACACACTTGCATTTACACTTAAGAAAGAAGACTACTCAAATTGAATTCAACACTATGTCCTTCTAGCATAAGTATTTCTCATAGAGGTATATTTATATGCTTATATAGAGGTGGGTGAAAAGAAGGTCTGATATAAGACACTACTATTCCCTCTCACACTTCAAGACACACTTAATAAATAATACACTTTATGAAACCTATTAGAAGAGATCTCATTCACACAAATATTCAAGAGTATACATGGAAGAAAGAAAAGCATTTTCATCACTTATCAACACAAAAACCACTTAACACATTCAAGTAAGAGATTGTAGAGAATTAAATCAACTTGGAAAACTTTATTCAAAGGCAAATGAGGTGTCAAAACTTACAGGGCTTTACCATATCAAGTATGGATCCATTACAAAGCCAAAAAGACTTAAATATATAGACATAAGAGAAGAGAGAGGAGTGAAGCTCAAAGGTCATAAGAACAAGTGTTAAACTCTATGAATCAATTAAAATTGCCATAGAATGAAGTGGAAAAGAAGTCAGGAGGCTACCATGAACATGTGTCAATCTCAAACAAAGCACCTTCTTCAAGTTGGCGTAGACGCTTCATTGCCTTGCTTTGAAACTATCTACACTTGAGTTTCTAAAAATACCATAAGAAGACTTGACACATATGATATTTCATGAGAACATAGAGAATGGGTCAGTTTAGTTCATCTATGCCTCCCTAAATGATTCATTCATCCTTGTCAATTATTATTCATTGTTAGTAGTCATTCATCACTAGCCCTCTATGTTTGTTCTAACATTTGTCACCTAAAGTGACTTAAAGTTGCTCAAATAAATGCATTGAAGAGGTTTTAGGTATCTCAAATAAATCTCTTTTATCCTTTATTTTATCAAATACACTTTAATGAAACTCATAAAACACTTCTCACTTCCATCATTTGATAGTCATCTTGCCTTCTCATTGTCTATTTAGACTATATGTTATGAATGAGGTATAGGAAGTCTTTTCATGTTCAATCAAGGTGAGAAATTAGTTTCATAAGTTAGGAAAAGTCTCTAAAGACCTCCCACAATTATCTTTACTTTCCCATTCTCTTTTGTACTTGTCAAAAAGATCAAATCCTAAAAGAAACAAATAATTAGCCCTATCTGAACAGATGGCAATACAATAAAAGTAGATGTCAAAGGACTTGAGAGAGTTCCAGACATGTTTAAGGTACTTTCATGACCATATGACCACCTTTAGATTCATTTCTCACCATATCTTTCCCATCAAGTTTGTTGACGGTAAAAAATGTCATGGCAATGAATTAAGATATTCGCCTATTGCAAAGGTCAAGATGGAATCATACTAATTTAATCATAAAGAACCTATAGCTGAAAATTAGTCTTAAGGTGTGAAAATGGTCTTTTGAAATTATGAGGATTGATATGTTCAATAATACATCTAAATCAATCTTACCAATATTTATTAAATTGATCAAACACAATATGAATATCAACTAACAATAAATGAATCAGTTTAGTTATAAACATGTAGTTAATCCTATCCAAAAGAATATAACCTATGAGAAGAGGCAATATCTTGAATAAAAGAAACCTGATTCAATTATATATTTTATTCAAGTAATGATATCTTCTTTTGCTATCATGACTCATAAATAAACACCAAGATAATAAATAAAATAAGCACAAGATAAATTGAAGACAAAATAACAAATCAATTCATAAACACATCTTCAATAAATCAATAACATCAATATAACTCAACAATCAAAAGAAAGGATAAAAATAACAACATCAAATAACTAAGAAACTAAACAACAAACTAATTTAAAAAATGTAAAAGAATTAAATCTAAACTAAACTAGAACACAAACAAAACTAATATAAAACTTAACTATACTAATCTAATAAAGAAAGAAAACTAACTTAAGAAACCTAACTTAAGAAAAAAATTAGGAATAAATAGTAAATTAAATATAAATTATATTAAAACTAAATAAAATAGAAAAAAAATTAGATCAATTAGAGATTAAACTAAAATCATATTTAAACTAAATTAGAAGTTAAAGTCAAAATAAATTACAATATAAAAAAACATGTGAGTTTTAACAAAAAGAGTCATCTTAGCAAAATAGATCATTTCTATTTGAGAAACCAACATCCTCTTTACAAAATGTCTTTAAAAGATAAATTTTACCATCAATTAGATTAATAAAATGTCACAAACAACAAAGTTTTCATCATTATTCAGGTTGAATATTTAGATTTTATACATAATACTACAAGAAGCAATCATCGAAAGATGTTAAACTTAACAAACTTCAAATAACTTTTAATAAATGATATTATAAAGTTAGATATACCTGCATTGCCTAAGTAATATACTCAATCATCAAAGAAAGTGCTATTGATATATTTGCAAAAATCATGCTATCTCAAAAAAATTGCTTAAAAGAGAGAGATAAATGATTGAGTTTAAAATGTATAAGTCTTCAATACCTATGTTGTTCCTCCCTTTTTAAATTAAATCTTTGATCTCATTTTATACTTCCAAAATTGGTTGAAAAGGAAGTTATAACTAGCTTCAATTAGTTGTTAAGTTTAGTAATTAACTTTTAAAATTCAATTAATTTGGTAGTTATAATTTAATATTTATTTAAGACTTTTTAAAAAAAAATCTTAAGAGATCAAATATTTGAATTTAGACCAGGTATTATTAACATGTGAGGCCCTTTTAGCCAACTAGTAATAATAAGAATAACATTTAATCAATAAATAATATGATAAAATCATGTTTAAATGAAATTATTATCTACATTAATTCCATTTTGCATATAATTCATATAACTTAAGCATAATTATATATATGATCAATTTACTATCCAATAATTTACCAAATCTCTTAAAATTGAAATTACTTCTTTCTAATCCATGTGCAATATCATGCTTGAAAAAATGAATTATTTAGTGTAACACTTTCACACTAAAAATATTTTGACTGAATCAAAGATGAACCAAAATTCTCAATAAAATAATTTTCACTTTTCTAAAAATAACAATTTAAATGTGTTTCTTAGCCAGCTTAAATTTAACGTTCAAATGGTCATCAAACTGCATAATTTTTTATTTGTGATGATGGTCATTTGACCGTCAAATTTAACATAACAAAAATTTATGTAAGTACACAAATACATATTTTTTATAGTAAAAAAAAATTCAACTAATTTTTAAAATCAAATATAAACCCGTTATTTATCTCCCATTCACTATCATAATTCAACATCATGAAAAAACCAGATTCTAATTGAATAAAATTATATTCTTCATAATTTTATCTCAAATATTCTACCAATACTTTATGGTATTTGGTTTTCACTACACAATTGCCTTCTCAAAATATGAAATGTATGTATCATCCATAAGTTACAAACTGCACTCATTTCTATTAAACTAACAACAATTCATAATCACTAAAGGAACAACTTCTATAGAAGTCCCATTCATAATATTATAAACTGCATGTATTTACCAAACTAACAAAGAATTCAAAAACATTAAAAATAATTTCGATAGAATTTCTATTCACAAAATTATAAGCCTTTGACATAGTTATACCCTTTCTAAATTATCATTTCAAAAATTAAAAAAATAACTTATTCATAATTTTTTCAAAACTAGCAACCATTATTTTTCAAAATCTGACTTCAAAAATAGAAACCCAAAAATATGTTTTGATATCTTTAAAGATAACCCTCAAAGTTTTGAAAATCATATGTTGCATGTTCAAAAAATTTGGTTTATTAAAATGTTTCAACATAATTTCTTCACAGTATACCAAGAAACACTTTCAAACCCATCAAAATTTCCATGAAAATAAACATGTAAATCCCATTCTTTATACCAAAACCCAAACATCAATGAAAATATAACTTCAACATATAAATTGATATGCCCAAATCATTATTGTTATAACTATCAACTGATAAAAAACCAAAACTAGAATATTGCATGTTTGCAATATATCTTCCAAAATCATCTCAAACACAGTTCAAGAACACTTAATTATTTATAAATGATAATCCTCAACTATCATCAAATCTAATTTGAAAATCAAAATTAATATATTTATAATGGTAATGAAAAAAATATCATACCACAAAATATAACACAATAAACTTAGAAACACTTTTAAACCTTCTTTATCATCAAAAACTCATGGATGCAGAAAGATTTAAGAGAAATAGTTTATCTTGTCCATAATTTATCAAAAACCATGTAAACTCAAAAACCATTATTTAATCTCCATGCAAACCAGTCACAATAAACCAACTATTATTATCTCTTTCATATCTATCCACTTTCATAAATGACATACCTGTCTATTCTTATCTGCAACCTTTGGATTTTTATTTGTAACTTTCCAAACTATCTAATAGAGTATGGATTCTATAGTCAAGCTTTGAAAAATAACTAACCAAATGAAAAAAAAGGCTATTTGTAATCAAATTTCATGCCTTAACTACCTATGCCTACTTGCATGCATGTTATTAGTCTCTCAAATCAAGGTAAGCAATTAGCCAACTAATAACTCATTTAGCAATGCTTTTAAATTTTGCCATGGACATAATCCGTACTAAAATAATAACCAATTTATATAAATTAAGGTACATAAAATTTACATTAAATTAATTTAAATCGCCTTTGATTTCATTAATAACTTGAAACATCTAACTCACATAACATTAAATCATCTTGCTAACTATACTATTGATTAGACCATCAAATTGCCACCTTTAGCATTCAAAACTTTAAAACATGATCTTCAAGTTTATCAAAAATGATATAAGCTCATTTCCAAAATTAAACATAACTTATTCCAAACATATTTTGAAATAAAATAATCACCTTATGTCATTTCAAAACTTTCGTGCCTTTTAACAATATAGTTTTAATTCAAATTAACCTTTGAAATCACCCCATGGTAATTTTAATTAAAGCCTTTGTTAGGTCCACCACCTTACATTAGATATTCATCATAGGATAGTGTTTTTAGATTAAATCTTAGAACCCCTTAGGATTATTTGACAATCCTTAGATTTATTTGATAATCTTTAGAAATATAATAACTTAGGTTTTAAATATTTAAACCAAATTTCATTTTCGCACAACATCCATTACAAAGCTATATATCAAATAAATCTAATTGAAAATGATTAATAAAAAATCTATATAATGCCTTTCAATTTTGAGATAATATTATCATAAAAAATTAATACAATAATTATTTCAATACAATCTAATCAATTTTATCTACTAAAATCTCATGACTAAAAATAAGCATCTACTAATGATATTATGAGTATACATGTTTTCAATTAAATAATTTGATAATGATATGTTTTTGAATTTTTATTTATATTATAATGGTTTCAAAAAGCATAAATGGTTTAACAAATAAAATTAGCATATATATATATATATGATGATGATGATGATGATGATGATGATGATGATGATGATGATGATGATGATGATTATATATTATGAGTATACATTTTTTCAATTAAGTAATTTGATAATGATATGTTTTTGAATTTTTATTTATATTATAATGGTTTTAAAAATCATAAATGATTTAATAAATAAAATTAGCATATATATATATATATATATATATATATATATATATGCTAATTTTATTCATTAAACCATTTATGCTTTTTAAAACCACTATAATATAACTAAAAATTCAAAAACATGTCTTATCAAATTACTTAATTGAAAACATATATACTCATAATGCTACTAATTGATCTAGGTCCCTTACTGCAGTTTTAAATTTTATGACTAGGTCATCACTATGGTAGATAGGAGTATCATTTTATTATTTCAAAAAAATTGGGAGGTGTAAAAAATAGGCATAACACTAGTGACCTTGCTAGCTAATTTTAAATATGAAATTGGGTAGCAATCAAATTACTTATTATAAGAACATTAACTTGATAGTGTGATCCAAGTAAATTATTTCTCAAGTAGCTATGTGTGAATCCCTTTTAATAAATTTCAACAAGGGGTGAGATGTTAGGCTAGCATGACATAAAGAAAAGGAATGATGTAACATTAAAGTTAAGGATGGCTGCACCCACAAATGCAAATGCCTCTAATACAATTTTTTAAAGTGCAATATTGCTTGCAACCAGTTATAACTTAGTATATATTAATCATATATAAAATATATCTGAGTTTATGAAAGATAACATCTTGAAATAACTTAAACTTATAGTTGTATAGAAATATCCTTTGCACTCTTCCTCTAGAGTATGAAAAATTTGGTTTTTGAAATACTTATTGATCTTATAAAAGTGAAAGTCACGACAATAAGAAGTCAAAGCAAACAACAAGAAAGCAAAACAAACAAAAAATAAAAAACAAAAAGAGGAAAAAAATAAAATATCAAATCAAAAATGATAAAATATTTATAGATCAAAAATTAATAAATCATTAATTGACATCATAAATCATCCACTATGGGATAAAATAAAGGATACACCATAAATGAAAACTAACAAAAAGAAATAAATAAAACTTAATAAATAAAAGAGGTATAAGAATAAATAATAAGAGATCTCCTCTAATATAATTATAATGCAAGACATTATTTTTAACATGCAAATATTCATGATAAGTCAAAATATAATATTTAAAAGCATCAAGACAACATGATAACACATCAAATAACCTTGAATAAATAGAAGTAAATCATGACTATGCATACTTTTAGTCATTTCTTAATTTTGTATTATATATGAAATATTATCTATTTGATATGGAGTGAGATAAATATTTTTGAGATTAGGATAGAGAGAATCTTGATCAATAAGTTGACTTGTCTGTTCAGGTATCTCTAGATAATTCAAATATTTTTTGATTTAACATATTCAGTAAGATCTATTGTTTCAAACTCTAAAGGATCATAAAATTTGAAACATTCATATTCAATATTATTAAACGAATCTTTTGATTTAAATTTTGTAGAAGAAATTTTATAAGAAATATCATACTCATTTGTTAATTTTGTATTGTGATCTGAATAATCTAGAAAATCAAAATTTTCATACTCAACTTCAGCCAACTGATTGTTCATCTCAGTGTCTGCAACATCACGAACATAGTTTTTAATTATTATAGCACTGAATCTAACATAAAAGAAATTAGAATTTACATTATTGACATGATCTTTTGAATCAAAAGTGATAGGAAAGTTATCAGAAGGATTCAAATTAGATTTGATATCGTTATAGATAGTAATAAAATCATAAGTATGTGAATAATTTATATTATAAAAATAATCACATCTAGAATCTAAAGAAATTTCCATATCTAAGTCAAGAGTTTCTAATTCAGATTTTTTCAAAACATCATTATCTTCTTCATTCAATGTGTCTGAAAAAAATCAAGAGTAGTTTTATTTGACAGAGTCATCACTAGAAAATAAATCATAATCAAGAAAAAAATTATCAAATAATTGATCAACTTGATTAAATGAATTGAATTACTCTAATTCTAAATCGAATGAAAATTTTAAATCAAAACATTCTGATAAAATATCTGAGCTATAATAGAATTCTTGGGAGGTATTTTTAGTATAACATGTCATGATTTGATCATAGATAAAAAATATAGATTTTTTTATAAAAAAATTATGTTCAAAATGCAACATTAATGTAGAGAATCTTTTCCATTTGAACATATCATGATTGAGCAAGTAAAATTTATAGAAATCTAAAGTCAATAATACTAGTTTTATAAATAATCTAAATATAATTCTCAGATAAGTTAATCTTCTAACAAAGAAAGAAAATATCACCACATGCTCAAAAAGGAATAGGAATTTCATTTAATTTTGAAAGAAAACATGATAAATATTCCCTTATGGACTCTTTTTATTTTAAATAAAGTGTGAACCAAGCTATTAGACTTTGATCTACTTGATTTTCAATTAAGCTTTTAATGTAAAACCATTTTCAAGTAATCTCATCCATATTTTCTATAATTGATCAAGAAATAGTCACAAAATTAGAATAAAAATCTAGGTGACTAATTATGATAACTATGAACTAAAAATTGGTGACCAGTTATGATAAGGTGAATCATTGAAAACAAGAATGGATAAACAAAGACACTTGATTTAAACTCCCTATTGAAGTCACCAAATTTGTTAATGGTAAAAAATTTCATGTCAACAAATCAACTCATTTACCTACTACAAAGGTCAAGAAGGAATCATACCAATTTAATTATAAGGAACCTATGACTGAAAAATAGTCTTAAGATGTGCAAAAAAATATTTTAAAGTTTTGGAGATTAATATGTTCAATAATAAATATAAATAAAGATTATCAATATTTGGTAAATATATCAAACAAAATATAAATATCAACTATCAATAAATGAATCAGTTCAGTTATAAACATATAATCAATCATATCCAACTAAGTTGAACCTATGACAAGAGACAATCTCTTGAAAGACAAAAACCTGATTCAATTGTATATTTTGTTCGAGTAATGATATCTTCCTTTGTTGTCATGACTCATAAACACCAAGATAATAAATAAAATAAATTGAAGACAAAATAATAAATCAACGCATAAACACATTTTCAATAAATTAATAACATCAACATAACTCAACAATCAAAAGAAAAGATAAAAATAAAATCAAATAACTAAGAAACTAAACAACAAATTGATTAAGAAAATGAACAAGAATTAAATCTAAACTAAACTAGAACACAAACAAAACTAATATAAAACTTAACTATACTAATCTAATAAAGAAAGAAAACTAACTTAAAATGAAAATCAGGAATAAACAGTAAATTAAATACAAATTATATTAAAACTAAATAAAATAGAAAAGAAATTAGATCAATTAGATATTAAATTAAAATCATATTTGAACTAAATCAAAAGTTAAAGTCAAAATATATTACAATATAAATAAAATACGAGAGTTTCAACAAAAAGAGTCATCTTAGCAAAATAGATCAATTTTATTTGAAAAGCCAACATCCTCTTTACAAAATATCTTTAAAATATAACTTTTACAATCAATTAGATCAATGAAACATTATAAACAATGAAGTTTTGATCATTACTTAGGTTGAATACTTGGATTCTGCACATGAAACTATAAAAAACAATCATTGAAAGATGTTAAACTTGATAAAATTCAAATAATCTATTATAAATGATGATATAAAGATGGATATACCTGTGTTGCTTAAGTAATATACTCAATAATTAGAGAAATTACCATTGATCTATCTGTAAAAGTCATGTTATTTCAAAAAAATTACATAGAGAAGAGAGAAATGATTAACTTTACAATGTATAAGTCTTGAACACCTATATTGTTCCTTTTTCAATTGAATTTTTGATCTCTTTTTATACTTTCAAAATTGGTTGAAAATAAAATTGTAACTAACTTTAGTTAGTTACTTGTTAACTTTAGTAATTAACTTTTAAAAGTCAATTAACTTGGTATTTATAACTTAAGATTTATTTAAGACCTTTTTTTAAAAACTCTTAAGAGATCAAATCTTTGAATTTAGACTAGGTATTCTTAACAGGTGATGACTCTTTAACCAATTAGTAATAATAAGAATAACATTTAATCAATAAATAATATGATAAAATCATATTTAATTAAAATTATTATTTAAATTGATTTTATTTTTCATATAATCCATATAGATTAAGTATAATTATATATATATGATCAATTTATTGTCCAATTATTTACCAAAATCTCTCAAAATTGAAATTACTCTTTTCTATTCCATGTGCAATATCATGCTTGAAAAAATGAATTATTTAGTGTAATACTTTCATACTAAAAATATTTTGATTGAATCATGTGAAAGATGAACCAAAACTCTCCATAAAACAAATTTATTTTTCTAAAAATAACAATTTAAATGTATTTTTTAGCTAACTTAAATTTGACATTCAAATGGCCGTCAAACTACATAATTTTTGGTTTGTAATGATGGTCATTTAATCATCAAATTTAAAAACATAAAAAGTTTTATAGGTGCACAAATACATATTTTGTACAATAAAAAGAATTTTATCCAATTTTTAAAATCAGATATAAACTCATTATTTATCTCCCATTCACTATCATGATTCAACATCATGAACAAACCAAAAATCATAATAATTGAATAAAATTATATTCTTAGTCATTTTATCTCAAATATTCTACCAATACTTTATTACATTTGGTTCTCACTACACAATTACCTTCTCAAAATATGAAATGTATGTATCATCGACAAATTACAAACTATAACTATTTCTATTAAACTGACAACAATACATAATCACTGAAAGAATAACTTCTATCGAATTTTCATTCATAATATTATAAATTACATGTATTTCTCAAACTAATAAAATATCCAAAAATATCAAAACTAATTTAGACAAAATCTCCATTCACAAAATTATAAGCCTTTGACATAGTTATACCCTTTCCAAATTATGATTTCAAAACTCAAAAAAATGAATTATTCATAATTTTTCTCTAATGATCGACCATTATTTTTCAATTTTTGATTTCAAAAATAGAAACCCAGAAACATGTTTTGATATATTTAAAATTGACCCTCTGAGTTTAAAAAATCATTTATTGTATGTTCAAAAAATTATGTTTATTAAAATGTTTCAACATAGTTTCTTCGTAGTATACTAAGAAACACTTTCAAACCCATCAAAATTTTCATGAAAATAAACATGTAGATCTCATTATTTATACCTAACCCCAAACATCAATCAAACATAAATTTGAAATATAAATTGATGCACTCAAAATCATCACTGTAACAACTATCAACCAATAGAAAATTAGAACTAGAATATTGCATGTTTGCAATATATTTTCTAAAATCATCTCAAACATAGTTCAAAAACACTTAATGCTTTATAAATGATAATCCTCAACTATCATGAAATCTACTTTGAAAATCGATATGAATAGATTTATAATGATAATAAAAAAAATATATCATACCACAAAATGTAACACTATAAACCCAAAAGCACTTTTAAACTTTCTTTATCACCAAACACTCATGTATGCAGAAATATTTAAGACAAACAATTTAGCTCACCCATAATTTATTAAAAATTATGCAGACCTAAAAACCATTATTTAATCTCTATATAAACTAGTCATAGTGAAATTACTATAATTATCTCCATATCTATCCACTTTCATAAATGGCATACATGTCTACACTTATCTGAAACCTTTGGCCTTTCATCTACAACTTTCCAAACTATTTGATAGAGTATGGCTTTTGCATGTGAACTTTGAAAAATGACCAACCAAATAAAAAATAAGGCTATTTGTAACCAAAGTTTGTGTCTTAACTATTTGTACCTATGTGCACACATGTTATTGGTCTCTCAAATTGAGGTAAGTAATTAACTGACTGATAACTCATTTAGCAATGCTTTCAAATTTAGTCATGGCCATAATCCTTACAAAAAAATAACCAATTTTCATAAATTAAGGCATGTATAATTTACATTAAATTACTTTAAACTACCTTTGATCTCATCAAGATCTTGAAACATGCAACTCGTATAACATTAAATCATCCTTCCAACTATATTGCTAACTAGACCACCAATTTGCCACCTTCAGTGTTCAAAACATTAAAACATGAGCTTCATGTTTATCAAGAATGATATAACCTCATTTCCAAATTTAAACATAACTTATTCCAAATATCCTTTAAAATAAAAAATCACCTTATGCCATTTCAAAAGCTTTGTGTCTTTTAACAAATAGGTTTAATTCAAATTGACCTTCAAAATCACTCCATGGTCATTTTAAAGCCTTTGCTAGGTCCACCACCTTACATTAAATACTCATCATAGGATAGTGTTTTTAGATTAAGACTTAAAACCCTTAAGGATTATTTGACAATCCTTAGATTTATTTGACAATCTTTAGAAATATAATATCTTAGATTTTAAATATTTAAACCAAATTCTATTTTGATACAACAACCATTACAAATATATATATCAAATGAATTTAAATTAAAATCATTTATAACAAATCCATATAATGCCTTTCAATTCTGATAGAACATTATCATCAAAAATTCAAAATACTACATTAATTACTTCAATACAATCTAATCAATTCTATCTACTAAAATTTCATGACTAAAAATAAACATCTAGTGATATTATATATATGTTAATTTTATTCATTAAATCATTTATACTTTTTGAAACCACTATAATATAAATAAAAATTCAAAAATATATCATTACAAAATTATTTAATTGAAAACATGTATACTCATAATGCTACTAATTGATTGACATCTCCGACTATAATTTAAAGTTTATGACTAAGTCATCATTATGGTAGATAGGAGTATTAGTCCATTATTTAAAAAAATGGAGGGTGTAAAAAATAGGCATAAACTAATGATCTTGCTAGTTAATTTTAAGTATAAAATTGGGTAGAAATCAAATTGCCTATTATAAGAATATTAAATTAGAGTGTGATCTACGTAAATCATTTCTCAAGTAGCTATGTGTGAACCCATTTTAATAAATTTAAACAAAAGATCAGATATTTGGCTAGCATGGTACAAAAAAAGAATAATATAACATGAAAGTTTGGACTAGATGCACACAATACAAATACCTCTAATATAATTTTTGAAAGTGCAGTATTGATTAAAACCAGTTATAACTCAATATATATTAATCATATATAAAAGATATCTAAGTTTATAAAGAAGGACATATTGAAATAACTAGTACTTATAATTATAGATCAATATTCTTTGCATTCTTCCTCCATAGTATGAAAACTTCACTTTTTGAAACACTTATTGGTCTTGTAAAAGTGAAAGTCACACAATAACAAGACAAAGCAAGCAACAAGAAAACAAAAAAAAATAAACAAGGAACATTAAAAAAGGAAAAAAATAAAATATTAAATAAAAAATGACACCGACATCAAAAATCATCTATTGTGAGACAAAATGAAGGATACACCAAAACTAAAAACTAACAAAAGTAAAAAATAAAACTTAATAAATAAAGGAGGTATAAAAATAAATAATAAGAGATTTTCTCCAATAATATTATAATGTAAGACATTATTTTTAACATGCAAATATTCATGATAAGTCAAGTTATAGGATTTAAAAGTAGGAAGACAATATGATAAACACATCAAATAACTTTGAATAAATAGAATTAAATCATGACTATGCATTTTTTAAGCCATTTTTTTGGTTTTGTATTGTATATGAAATATTATATATCTAATTTGCAGTGGGATGAATATTTTTGAGGTTAGGATAGAGAGACTATTGATCAATAAATTGACTTGTCTATTCAGCTATCTCTAAATAATTTTGAATATATTTTGATTTAACATATTCAGTAGGATCTATTATTTCAAACTTTAAAGGGTCATAAAATTTAAAATATTCATAGTCAATATTATTAAATAAGTCTTTTGATTTAATTATGTAGAAGAAACCTTATAAGAAATATCATACTTATTTGTTAATTTTGTATTATGATCTAAATAATCTAAAAATCAAACTTTTCATACTCAATTTCAGTCAATTGATTGCTCATCTCAGTGTCTGAAACATCATGAACATTATTTTCTATTTTTATAACACTAAATCTAGCATTAAAAAAATTATAATTTACATATCAACATGATCTTTCGAATCAAAAATGATAGGACAATTATCAGAAGGATTTGAATTATATTTGATATTTTTATAGATAGTAATAAAATCATAAGTAAATGAAAAAAATTGTTGGTAAAATAATCACATCTAAAATTTAAATAAATTTTCATATCTAAGTCAAGAGATTCTAATTCATAATTTTTCAAAACATCATTATTTTCTTCATTAGATATGTCTAAAAGAAAATCAAGAGTAGTTTTATTTGACAAAGAGTCATCACTAGAAAATAAATCATAACTAAGAGAAAATATGTTATTAGATGATTGATCAGATTGATTAAATGAATTAAAGTTCTTTAATATTGAATCTGATGAAAAATTTAAATCAAAACATTTTGATGAAATATCTGAATTGTAATCTAATTTTTGAGTGGTATTTTCAATATACTGTGTCATGATTTGATCATAGACAAAAAATATAAAAATATATTTAAAAAATTAATGTTCAAAATTCAACATTAATGTAGTGAATCTTTTGCATTTGAACATATCATGATTGAATGAGAAAAGTTTACAAAAATCTTGATTCTATTTTTGAATGTGAGCAAACATCAAGGCTGATCTAAAGTCAACAATACCAATTTTCTAAATAATCTGAATATAATTCTTAGATAAGTTATTCTTCCAAAAAATAAGTAAAATATCACCACTTGATTGAAAATGAATAGGAATTTCATTTAATTTTAAAAATAAGTGCAATAAATATTTTTTATGGACTCTTTTTTTTAAAATAAAATGTGAACCAAGCTATTAGACTTTAATCTACTTGAATTTCAATTAAGATTTTGATGTAAATCCATTTTCAAGTAAGCTCATCCATATTTTTCATAACTGAATAAGAAATAATCACAAAATTATAATAAAAATCTAGACAATAGATTATGATAACTATGAACTAAAAATTGACGACCAATTATGGTAAGGTGAATCATTGAAGATAAGAATGGATAAAAGAAGACACTTGATTTAAAATCTCCAATGGAGTCTTCAAATTTTTTGACAGTGAAAAATATCATATCAATGAATCAACCCATTCATCCATCATGAAAGTCAAGATAGAATCATACTAGTTTAATCGTAAGGAATATATGGCTGAAAATTAACCTTAAAGTGTGCAAAAAGATAAGTTAAAGTTCTAGAGATTACTATGTTTAATAATAAATATAAATCAAGCTTACCAGTATTTACTAAATCAATCAAACACAACATAAATATCAACTATCAATAAGTGAATCAATTGAATTATAAACATGTAATTACTTTTATCCAATAGAGTAGAGCCTATGAGAAGAGGCAATCTCTTGAAAAAAAGAAACTTGATTCAATGATATATTTTGTTCAAGTAATGATAACTTCTTTTCTATCATGACTCATAAATAAACATCAAGATAATAAATAAAATAATCAAAAGATAAATTGAAGACAAATTAATAAATCAATTCATAAATACATCTTCAATAACACCAATATAACTCAACAATAAAAAAAGGATAAAAATAACATCAAACAACTAAGAAACTAAACAACAAACTAATTAAGAAAATGTAAAAGAATTAAATCTAAACTAAACTAGAACATAAACAAAACTAATCTAAAACTTAACTAAACTAATCTAATTAAAAAAAAATAAAACTAACTTAAAAAACTTAATTTAAGAATAAAATTCAAAACAAACAGTAAATTAAATATAAAATATATTAAAACTAAATAAAATAGAAAAAAAAACTAAATCAATAAGATATTAAACTTAAATCATATTTAAACTCAATTAAAAGTCAAAGTTAAAATACAATACAATACAAACACAACATGAGCATCTCAACAAAGAGAGTTGTCTTAGTAAAATAGATCATTTTTATTTAAGAAATCAACATCTTCTTTACAAAATATCTTTAAAAGATAACTTTTACAATCAATTAGATCAATGAAATACCATAAACAATGAAGTTTTCATCATTATTCAGATTGAATATTTAGATTCTACACATAAGACTGCAAGAAGCAATCATCGAAAGATGTTAAATTTAACAAACTTTAGATAATCTGTTATAAATAATAATATAAAACTGGACAACCTACGTTGTCTAAGCAATATACTCAACCCTCAGAGAAAGTACCATTCATCTATCTACAAAAGTCATGTTATTTCAAATAAATTATATAGAAGAGAGATATAAATGATTAACTTTACAATGTATAAATCTTCAATACCTATGTTGTTCCTCCCTTTTTTAAATAAATCTTTGATCTTCTTTTATAATTCAAAAATTGATTGAAAAGGAAATTATAACTAATTTCAGTTAGTTTGTTAACCTTAGTTATTAACTTTTAAAAGTTAATTAATTTTGTAGTTATAATTTAAGATATTTTTAAAAAAATAATTAAATGATCAAATATTTGAATTTAGATTAGGTATTCTTAACGAGTGAGGACCCTTTAGCCAACTAGTAAGATTAAGAATAACATTTAATCAATAAATAATATGATAAAATCATATTTAAAAGAAAATCTTATCTACATTAATTTCATTTTGCATATAATCCATATAACTTAAGCATAATTATATATATAATCAATTTACTATCCAATAATTTATCAAAATCTCTCAAAACTAAAATTATTATTATTTATTTCATATGCAATATCATGCTTGAGAAAATGAATTATTTAATGTAATACTTTCACACTAAAAATATTTTGACTAAATCACATGAAAGATGAACCAAAACTCTCTATAAATCAATTTTCACTTTTCTAAAATAAAAATTTAAATGTGTTTTTCAGCCAACTTAAATTTGACATTTAAATGGCTGTCAAACTGCATAATTTTTGGTTTGTGATGACAGTCATTTGATTGTCAAATTTAACATCATGAAAATTTATGTAGGTATAAATATAGATTCTTTACAACAAAAGAAATTTCAATCAATTTTCAAAATCAAATATAAACTCATTATTTATCTCCCATTGACTATCATGATTCAACATCATGAACAAACTAATAATTGAATGAAATTATATTCTTCATAATTTTATCTCAAATATTCTACCAATACTTTATTATATTTGGTTCTTACTGCACAATGACCTTCTCAAAATATGAAATGTATGTATCATTCATAAATTACAAAGTGCACATATTTATTTTAAACTGATAACAATTCATAATCACTGAAAGAATAACTTTTATAGAAGTTTCATTCATAATATTATAAATTATATATATTTTCCAAACTAACAAATAATCTAAAAACATCAAAAATAATTTTGATAGAATCTCCATTCACAAAATTATAAGCCTTTGACATAGTTATAACCTTTCTAAATTATTATTTCAAAACTTAGAAAAATAACTTATTCACAATTTTTTCAAAAGTGTCAATCATTATTTTTCAATTTCTAACTGTAAAAATAGGAAACCAGAAACATGTTTTAATATATTTAAAAATAACTCTCTAATTTTAGAAAAATCATATATTGCATGTTCAAAAAAATTTGTTTATTGAAATGTTTCAACATAGTTTCTTCATAGTGTACCAAGAAACACTTACAAACCTATAAAATTTTTCATGAAAATAAACATGTAGAGCTCATTATTTATACCAAACCCCAAACATCAATGAAAACATAACTTTGAAATACAAATTAATGCACTCAAAATCATCAATGTAACAACTATCAACCAACAAAAAATTAAAACTAGAATATTGCATGTTCACAATATATCTTCCAAAATCATCTCAAACATAGTTCGAGCACACTTAATGCTTTATAAATGATAATCCTTAATTATCATCAAAACTACTTTGAAAATCAAGATGAAAAAATTTATGACAATAAAAAATATATATCATACCATAGAATGTAACACTATAAACCTAGAAACACTTTTAAACCTTCTTTATCACCAAAAACTCATGCATGAAGAAAGACTTAAGACAAACAATTTATCTTGCCCATAATTTATCAAAAACCATGCAGACCTAGAAATCATTATTTAATTTCCATGCAAACTCGTCACAGTGAAATAACTATAATTATTTCCTCTATATCTATCCACTTTCATAAATGGTGTACCTATCTACATTTATCTACAAACTTTGGCCTTTCCTCTGTAACTTTCTAAACTATCTGGTAGAGTATGGATTTTGTAGATGAGATTTGAAAAATGACCAACCAAATGAAAAAAAGCTATATGTAACCAAAGTCCATGTCTTAACTGCCTATGCCTACGTGCACATATGTTATTGATCTCTCAAATTGAGGTAATCAATTAGTTGACTGATTACTCATTTAGCAATGCTTACACATTTATTCATGGCTATAATCCTTAATAAAATAATAATCAATTTTCATAAATCAAGGCATGTATAATTTATATTAAATTACTTTAAACCACCTTTGATCTCATCAAGATCTGAAAACATCCAACTCATGTAAAATTAAATTATCTTGCCAACTAGACTACCACATTGCCACCTTTAGTGTTCAAAACTTTAAAACATGAGCTTTGAATTTATCAATAACGATATAACCTCATTTCCAAAGTTAAACATAACTTACTCCAAACATATTTCAAAATAGAAAAAAATCACCTTGTGTCATTTTAAAACCTTCGTGCCTTTTAACAATATAGATTTTATTCAAATTGACCTTTGAAATCACCATATTACATTAAATATTCACCATAGGATAGTGTTTTTAGATTAAAACTTAAAACCCCTTAAGATTATTTGACAATCCTTAGATTTATTTGATAATCTTTAGAAATATAATAACGTAAGTTTTAAATATTTAAACCAAATTCCATTTTGGTAAAACATTCATTACAAAGCTATATATCAAATGAATTTAACATAAAACTATTTATAACAAATCTATATGATGTCTTTCAATTTTGATAGAACATTATCATCAAAATTTTAAAATACTATAATAATTACTTCAATGTAATCTAATCAATTTTGTCTACTGAAATATCATGAAAATATATATATATATATATATAATTCATTAAACTATTTATGCTTTTCAAAACCACTATAACATAAATAAAAATTAAAAAACAAATTATTATCATATTATTTAATTTAAAACATGTATATTAATAATGTTACTAATTGATTTAAGTCTTCAACTGTAGTTTTAAATTTTATGACTAAGTCATCACTATGGTAGATGGGAGTATCTATTTATTATTTTCAAAAAATTGGGAGGTGTAAAAAATAGGCATAACATTGACAACTTCGATAGTTAGTTTCAAGTATGAAATTAGGTAGCAATCAAATTGTTTATTATAAGAATATTAACTTGAGAGTGTGATCCAGGTAAATCATTTCTCAAGTAGCTATGTGTAAATCCCTTTTAATAAATTTTAATAATGGATGAAATATTTGGCTAGCATGGCATGAAGAAAGGGAATGATATAATAGAGAAGTTTGGACTAGATGCACACACAAATGCAAAAACCTCTAATATAATTTTTAAAAGTGTAGTATTACTTGAAACCACTTATAACTCAGTATCTATTAATCATATATAAAAGATATCTAAGTTTATAAAGAATAACATCTTGAAATAATTGAAATTTATAGTTGTATAGCAATATACTTTGCATTCTTTCTCCATAGTATAAAAACTTTGCTTTTTGAAACATTTATTTATTTTGTAAAAGTGAAAGTCACATGACAGTAAGAAGGCAAAGCAAGAAACAAGAAAACAAAACAAATAAACAAAGAACAAAGAACAAAAAATAAAAGGAGGAAAAAAATATCAAATAAAAAATGATAAAATATTTACAAACCAAAAAGAAATAAATCACAAACCGATATCAAAAATCATCCATTGTGGGATAAAACAAAGGATACACCATAACTAAAAACTAACAAAAGCAAATAAATAAAACTTAATAAATAAAGGAGGTATACAAATAAACAATAAAATATCTTCAATATAATTATAATGTAAGACATTATTTTCAACATGCAAATATTCATAATAAGTCAAGTTATAAGATTTAAAAGTAACAAGACAACATGATAAATACATAAAATATCCTTGAGTAAATAGAATTACATCATGATTATGCATTCATTAATCCATTTTTTGGTTTTGTATTTTATATAAAATATTATCTATCTAATTTAGAATGAGATAAATATTTTTGAAGTTAAGATAGAGAGAATTTTGATCAATAAATTAACTTGTTTATTTAGATATCAATAAATAATTTTAAATATATTTTGATTTAACATATTCAATAGGATCTATTGTTTCAAACTCTAAAGGGTCATAAAATTTGAAACATTCATAGCCAATGTTATTAAACAAGTTTTCTAATTTGAATTTTGTAGAAGAAATCTTATAATAAATACCATACTCGTTAATTTTATATTGTGATTTGAATAATCTAAAAAATCAAATTTTTTATACTCAACTTTAGTCAATTGATTTCTCATATTAGTGTCTACAATATCAAAAACATATTTTTCTATTGTTATAGCATTGAATCTAGCATAAAAAAATTTAAAATTTTCATTATTAGCATGATCTTTTGAATCAAAAGTGGCAGGACAGTTATCATAAGGATTTGAATTAGATTTGATATTGTTAAAGACAATAAAAAAATCATAAGTATATGAAAAATTTCTGCTGGGAAAATAATCGCATCCAAAACCTAAATAAATTTCTACATCTAAGTCAAGAGTTTCTAATTTAGAATTTTTCAAAACATCATTATCTTCTTCATTAGATATATTTGAAAGAAAATTAGGAGTAGTTTTATTTGACAAAGAGTCATCACTAAAAAATAAATTAAAATTAAGAGAAAATATGTTATCAAATATTGATTAAACAAATTAAATTACTCTAATTTTGAATATGATGAAATATCTAAATCAAAACATTCTGATAAAATATCTAAACTGTAATCTAATTATTGAGAAGTATTTTCAGTATATTGTATCATGATTTGATCATAGATAAAAAAATATTTGAAAAATTCATGTTCAAAATGCAACATTAACGTAGATAATCTTTTGCATTTGAACATATCATGATTGAGCAAGCAAAGTTTATAAAAATCTTGATTTTATCTTTAAATATAAGCAAACTTTAAGGCTGATCTAAAGTCAACAATACAATTTTCTGAATAATCTAAATATAATTTTTAGGTAAGTTTTTTTTCCAATAAAGAGAGAAAATATCATCACTTGATCAAAAAAGAATAAGAATTTTATTTAATTTAAAAAAAAAACACAATAAACATTCCCCTATAGACTATTTTTCTTTCAAATAAAACATGAACCAAGCTATTAAATTTTGATCTACTTAATTTTTAATTAATATTTTTATGTAAAGCTATTCTTGGTTAAGCTCATTTATATTTTCTATCATTGAACAAGGAATAGTCACAAAACTAGAATCAAAATCCATGTGATCAGTTATGATAACTATGAATTAAAAAATGGCGATTAATTATGGTAAGTTAAATCATTGAAGACAAGAATGGATAAAGAAAGACACTTGATTTAAACTCCCTAATGGAGTCATAAAATTTGTTTATGGTGAAAAATATCATACCAATGAATCAATCCGTTTATTTATTGTGAAGGTCAAGATAGAATTGTACTAGTTTAATCATAAAAAAATCTATGATTGAAAATCAATCTTAAGATGTGCAAAATGATCTTTTAAAGTTCTGGAGATTAATATGTTCATAATAAATCTAAATTAAGCTTATCAATATTTATTAAATTGATCAAACATGACATGAATATCAACTATCAATAAATGAATTAATTAAGTTATAAACATGAAATCAATCCTATCTAATAGAGTAGAGCCTATAAGAAGAGGCAATCTCTTGAAGGAAATAAACCTGATTCAATTTTATATTTTATTTAAGTAATGATATCTTCCTTTGTTGTCATAACTCATAAATAAACACAAATAAAATAAACACAAGATAAATTGAAGAAAAAATAATAAATCAATTCATAAATATAACTTCAATAAATCAGTAACATCAATTTAACTCAACAATCAAAAGAAAGGATAAAAATAACAACATCAAACAGCTAAAAAAACTAAACAACAAACTAATTAAAATATATATTTAAAAAAAATCTAAATTAAACTAGAATACAAATAAAACTTAACTAAACTAATCTAATAAAGAAAGAAAACTAACTTAAGAAACTTAAGAAGAAAATCAAGAATAAAAAGTAAATTAAATAAAAATTATATATTAAAACTAAATAAAATAAAAAAGAAATTCAATCAATTAGATATTAAACTAAAATTAGATTTAAACTCAATTAGAAGACAAATTTAAAATAACATAAAATATAAATAAAACATGAGAGTCCAAATAAAGAGAGTCATCTTAGAAAAATAGATCATTTTTATTTGAGAAACTAACATCCTCTTTACCAAATATCTTTAAAAGATAATTTTTACAATTGATTATATCAACAAAATGTCACAAACAATAAAGTTTTTATTATTATTCAGGTTGAATACTCAGATTATGCACATAAGATTGCAAGAAACAATCATCAAAAGATGTTAAATTTGATAATCTTTAGATAATTTGTTATAAATGATAATATAAAGCTGGATATACTTGAGTTACCTAAGCTATATACTCAATAATCAGAGAAAGTATCATTAGTCTATCTGCAAAAGTCATGCTATCTTAGAGAAATTGTATAGAAAAGAGATAAATAATTGAATTTACAATGTATAAGTCTTTAATACCTATGTTGTTCCTCCCTTTTTAAAATGAATCCTTGATCTCCTTTTATACTTACAAAGTTGGTTGAAAAGAAAGTTGTAACTAACTTCAATTAGTTACTTGTTAACTTATAGTAATTAACTTTTAAAAGTCAATTAATTTGGTAGGTATAATTTGATATTTATTTAAGGCCTTTTTTTAAAAAAATTAAGAGATCAAATATTTGAATTTAGATCAGTTATTCTTAATTGGTGGGGACCCTTTAGCCAACTAATACTAATAAAAATAATATATAATCAATAAATAATATGATGAAATCATATTTAAATGAAATTCTTATCTACATTAATTTCATTTTGCATATAATCCATATAAATTAAGTATAATTATATATATGTGATCAATTTAATGTCCAATAATTTACAAAAATCTCTTAAAATTAAAATTACTTCATTTTATTCCATGTGCAATATCATGCTTGAGAAAATGAATTATTTAGTGTAATACTTTCACACTAAATTTTTTTGACCAAATCACATGAAAGATGAACCAAAACTCTCAATAAAATAATTTTCACTTTTCTAAAAATAAAAATTTAAATATGTTTTTTATCCATCTTAAATTTGAAGTTCAAATGGCCATCAAATTACATAATTTATGGTTTGTGATGACGATCATTTGACCATGAAAATTAACATCATGAAAATTTATGTAGATGCATAAATATTCCTTTTTTTTTTAGCAAAAAAAATTTCAACTAGTTTTCAAAATCAAATATAAACCCATTATTTATCTCCTGTTCACTATCATGAATAAACTAGAAATCATAATAATTGAATAAAATTATATTCTTCATAATTTTATCTCAAATATTCTACCAATAATTTATTGAATTTGGTTCTCACTGCACAATTGGATTCTAAAAATATTAAATGTATGTATCATCTAAAAATTGTAAATTGTACCTATTTCTATTAAACTAACAACAATTCATAATCATTGAAGGAACAACTTTTATAGAAGTTTCATTCATAATATTATAAACTACATGTATTTTTCAAACTAATAAAGAATTAAAAAACATCAAAAATAATTTTGACAAAATCTCCATTCATAAAATCATAAGCCTTTGACATAGTTATACCCTTTTCAAATTATCATTTTGAAACTCAAAAACAACTTATTCACAATTTTTCCAAAACTATCAACCATTATTTTTAATTTCTAACTATAAAAATAGAAACCTAGAAACATGTTTTGATATATTTAAAAATAACCCCTTGAGTTTATAAAGTCATATATTTCATGTTAAAAAAAACTATTTATTAAAATGTTTCAACATAGTTTATTCATAGTATACCAAGAAACACTTTAAAATCCATCAAAATTTTCATGAAAATAAATATGCAAAGCTCATTATTTATACCAAACCCCAAACATCAATGAAAACATAATTTTGAAATATAAATTTTTGTGCTCAAATCATCACCGTAACATCTATCAACCAATAGAAAACCAAAGCCAAAATATTGCATGTTCATAATATATCTTCTAAAATTATCTCAGACACAGTTCTAGTATACTTAATGCTTTGTAAATGATAATCCTCAACTATCATCAACTCTACTTTGAAAATCAAGATTAACAAATTCATAATGATAATGAAAAAATATCTCATACCATAGAATGTAACACAATAAACTTAGAAACACTTCTAAACCTTATTTATCATCGAAAATTCATGCATGTAGAAAGATTTAAGACAAATAGTTTACCTTGCCCATAATTTATCAAAAACCATGCAATCCTAAAAAATATTATTTAATTTCCATAGAAACTAGTTAAAGTGAAACAACTATAATTATCTCCTTCATAACCATCCACATTCATAAATGGTGTACCTATATACGCTTATTTTCAACCTTTCGCCTTTCATCTGCAACTTTCCAAACTATCTAGCAGAGTATAGCTTTCACAGGTGAGTTTTACAAAATTACCAACCAAATGAAAAATAAGTCTATTTATAACCAAAGTCCATTCCTTAACTCCCTATGCTTACATGCATGCATGTTATTGGTCTCTCAAATTAAGGTAGGGAATTAGCCAATCGATAACTCATTTAGAAATGCTTTCAAATTTAGTCATGGTCATAATCCTTACTAAAACAATAACCAATTTATGTAAATCAAGGAATTTACAATTTATATTAAATTATTTTAAACCATCTTTGATCTCATGGATATCTCAAAACATCTTACTCGTGTAACATTAAATCATCCTACCAATTATATTGCTGACTAGACTACCAAATTACCACCTTTAACACTCAAAAATTTAAAACATGAGCTTCAAGTTTATCAAGAATGATATAACCTCAATTCCAAAGTTAAACATAACTTATTCCAAACATCCTTCAAAATAAAACAATCATCTTATGCCATTTCAAAATCTTTGTGCCTTTTAACAATATAGGTTTAATTCAAATTAACCTTCAAAATCACCCCATGGTCATTTTAAAGCCTTTGCTAGGTCCACCACCTTACATTAAATATTCACCATAGGATAGTGTCTTTAGATTAAAACTTATAAGCCTTTAGGATTATCTAACAATCCTTAGATTTATTTGATAATCTTTAGAAATATAATAGCTTAAGTTTTAATTATTTAAACTAAATTCCATTTTGGCACAACATCCATTACAAAGCTACATACCAAATGAATTTAACTCAAAACCATCTATAACAAATCCATTTAATGCCTTTCAATTTTGATAAAATATTATCATCAAAAATTCAAAATACTGTAGTAATAACTTCAATGCAATCTAATCAATTATGTCCACTAAAATCTCATGACTAAAAATAAACATCATATATATATATATATATATATATATATATATATATATATATATATATATATATATATATATATAGACACATAGATGTATATATATATATATATATATATATATATATATACATATATATATATACATATACATATATATATATATACATATATATATATATATATATACATATATATATATATATATACATACATACATAATAATTCAAAAATAGATCATTATCAAATTATTTAATTGAAAACATGTATACTCATAATTATACTAATCGATTTAGGTCTCTAACTGTAGTTTTAAATTTTTTGACTAAGTTATCACTATGGCACATAAGAGTATCAATTTATTATTTCAAAAAAAATGGGGGTGTAAAAATAGGAATAATAAGGTTCAAACCAAGGTTTTGAGAGGGTTTTAGGAGGTTTGGACTATTAATGATTGTCTATAAAATCATGAAATCCAATATTAGAACTAATTTCAAAAACTTGAGGTATAGGACAACCTTCAACTCTCCCCAAGTGATTGAGGTCTCATACACAAGTTTCATACAGATATGAGCACTTAAACTTGGCCTCTCAAGCTCTCTCATGCATTTTGAGTATGTCTAATAAGAATTAAGGTTAAATTGACCAATTTTAGATGTTTCTCTATAAACCAATAGATCCATTCAACCATTAACTCTCCCCTTAAGGTCCTAAAAAGGATGGTAAGGATAATATTGTCATATAGATCAAGTGAGGCACTTGTAAGGCTTAGGCCTAGTTTTAGGCCTAATAGGCTTGATTGTGTCTCTTATGTGTTTAACCACATGAGTGATATTCAATGATTTTATGTACTTGTTCATGTTTTTAAACCTTTAAATCAACCTTTCACACCAATATACAATGGTTTCAAGAGTCTTCCACCCATTTACTTACTCTTCACATAATAACCTGCAAGCTTTCTTTCTCAAGGAGTGCCCTCTATCTGAGACAAAATAGAGGTAATATCCCTTATTTACCTAACAAAATTAAGACTATGGAGGCCTTTCCAAACCCATGAAGATATTTTTACCAATTTTCAGAGTCATATCACATGCATATACCCCTCAATCCTTTGATTTTTTAAGAATGTCTCAATAAGTTTGTGTACTGTGCAAGATTTGGTTGATTATAGACTGAGGTTGGAAACTTGATCATTAATCTATTTATACTATCCATGAAGGTAAAATGGAAGGATATACTTAATTTTATTATGTTTTAAACATGATCATAAACTTGTATCATTTTATCCAAACTAACTTACATACCTCATATGCCTAGACTAATCTATAATATAGACCAAACTGTAGGTGACCATTTTAGGGAATCATGGGATTCTTTTAGGTGTTTGTGTTTGTCAAGAAACACATGAGAAGTGACATATTATTTATAAAACTTATTTATAGATATTCATTCATTTCATGTTTTTGACCATTATCCAATCATGAATCCTTCACTAGCATGAGCCAACCTATAACTATGCTAGATTGTAAGGACTCATTTGGAGAGTCAAGAACCTTCTATAGGTAACTATTCAAATATGATCATTATGTTTACAACCTTTATCTTCTTACTAGATAATTAAAACTATTTAATACTTGAATAGACTCAACTCCTTCCTTGGAACCATGCATCATTTTCTACTCTACATTGTCACTGTTGTTCCAAGCTCATTTGACTCAATGCATTGTCATGAGGTTCATGTAGGTGATCACATACCTAACTACCCCTTACATTTTTATCTATATTGGGTCCATTAGTCCTTTATATAAATGTATGAACCAATCCCATGCTTTGATATCATGTTTTCACACCATTCTCCCCAATATACTAAAGGTCACTACAAGTTAGATGTTTATGTAGACTAAAATGGGATGGTAGTCTACTAAATGGATTCAATGAGAACTTGCTTGTATTGAAATTTAATTTACATTATTTTATCTTGATCAAAACCACCTCCTTTCATGTTTAAAAATTAGTACCATGTCCAATCTAAAATTATGGATACATAATACTCACTCAGACCTCATATATTCTCATTACAAGATGGTAATATACATAACAAAATCCCTTTTCAGAGATATTAAGGTAACTCGGTCCCATTTTCAACTTTCTTACTTTGATGGACTGCAAGATTTTAAAATTACTACAAGAATCAACACTATGAGCCATATATGACTTAATAACCTTCATTCAAGTCATTGAAATGTGTATAACTTTCTCTTTGGATTTTGAATGGTCTTTACAATCCTCTATACATACATACAGGTGGTTATGGGTGACTGTGCATATTGGAACTCTAATCAATCCTCACTTAGTGCATTAGAAACTCATCTCAATCAACTTCTATTTAATTCAATGGGAAACATGGACCATTCATGCTATGCAATAGGTGAGAACAAAATTTAAGTGATGGCTTAGAATCACACATAGGATAACACACCATTACAATTGATAAAACCCTATTTAACATACCATGAGGTGATCACTCCAAACTCAAGGATGACCCTGATTATCTCTTTATGATACACATGAAAAATAGGTTATAAAAAACATGGAGAGGAATGAAATACTCTACAAGATCATGTATGACATTTGGAAACATCAAACAACTACAAATAGATAAGGAAACTAGAGGCCATGAGGATGAGCAAGCAATTTTGAGTCATCAACATTCTTAGTGATGATTCATAGAGAATAGTATACCAAAATTTTAACTCTTTACATGAAAATTAATTACATAGAGAGTAATACCACCCACCAAAGGCATTTCTTATAAATCACATCCTCCTGTTCATGCCAAAGGAAGATCGGTTGACCTTTTTGACTTCTCTAGGAGAGCAATAGGAAAGAGAAGTCAATTTATACCATTTTTGAGCCTATAAAAACTACCTAATCATGAAAGTGAATTGATGGGACCTAAAGGGGCACTTTTGAGCCTTCCCATGTGCCAAGTGTATTTTCCTTGTCTATGCAACTACCCTAAACTACCTATTTTATAGTGATCTCCTTATATGAACATTAAACTTGCATTATGTCAGTTATATAATTGACTCCTAACACTCAACTAACATCTTGGATGTTGAAAAATAATTTGACATTTTTACCTTCATGGAAGTTACATATAAGTTCATTAGAAAGGCCAAAAAAGGTGACATAAGGAAATATTAATACAAATGACCAAAATGACTATAGTGTAAAACATATTAAATGACCTTAAACATGGTCATCTGATCATTTTATGACCTATCAAGACCCTGTAGTAATTTTGACTATATATGGGTTGATCTAATTTAACCTTGGGTGAAATTTGGTCAATAGTTTCTATGTTCTTCAGTTTTGTTTTTTATATTTTTCTATTGAACAACACTTATGACTTTTTTAGTACAGTTGTTTAATTTTTCGATTTGACTACTCTCTCAAGACATGCCTTGATGTGATTTAAATAGTTTTGGGTGTCATTTTTTGCTCCACCCATTTTTTGTATGATCAACATCATATTTTATTTATTGTTATTAATAAAAAGTGCACTTATAAATAAATAAATAAATATACAATAGTTTTATAATTTTAATCTGAATACCACACTCCTAAATGATATAAGAATCATCAAAGGTGTAATCTATATTTTGATACTAGAGTACAAATCTGAAGAGCTTATGACACTGTTAAATTATGACTTTTAATTTTAGAATGTGACTTGTTGTAAATTATAAGTAATGTGGACTTTCATGGTGAAGTATTATTTATATATTTTTATTTTTATATGATTTTAAAATTGAATGAGAATGATTTTTACAAGAGTAATCATCATATTAATTGTGGACTATGAGTTTTTAATTATTCATTACCTTTTAACTCTTGAGTCCTAACATAGATTATTGAATAATCATATTTTTTCGTTGATAGAATTGTATCTAAATGACCAAGTCTATTTTTTATTCAACAAATCAAATAAGGATGCCTCTATTTACCATTTTTTCCTATTTATTGGCCTAATGCTTAGGTTTTATGATTTTTTTATGCATATCCAATAGGTTTAGTGAGGTTTGAGTGTAGTCCAAGGTTAACTTCAATGCTTCTATAGTTTGTTTTTATGATGAAGGCATGTCACAAGTGTGAGGAATCATAAATTAGAAACATGGATCTCCATTATGATGATGATGGTGGCTTTTTTTAGGCTAAATTATTCAATATAAAGGATATAAATGTACCAATCAATTATATACTTTAAATTATCTTACCTACCCAATATTAAATAAAATCCTAAAAATGAATAAATTTCAATATTAGGAAAAATTTATTTCAAATACATGTTTGTTTGAGATGTTTTTTTCACTTTCTTATAAATCCATTTTTCATATGAGACTGTAGTCATATAAAATGCAAAAATTGGTAACTTGAGCATGGCTAATGACACCCAACCCTTAGGTCCTTTTGCTCTCATGACCCTCATAGGCATCTTTTTAATCATTCCCAGTCATCTGTAGCCGTCAAAACTTGATCCCAGCTAAGCTAAACCCCTCTTTCCATGATAGATCCATCCCCCCAGGTCCCATCTACTCAAGACAATAGTGCCACACTAGGACTATAACACTGGTGCCACTCATGTCCACTTTTGGTACTATTGTCCAAGTCCATTTTTGGCCCCAACATTCAATTTATTTTGGTTTCCCATCCTTATCCTTGTCAGCCTAATGTGAGCATATTCAACCCATGACCAATATATCCCTATAAAATCCCATTCAAAGATCATTTAGAAAGGGGTTGGCAATTATCACTAAGAAAGCAAGAATACTCAAGTAATCTTCCCTAATCTCTGCATATAGTCAACCAACACACTTAAAATCTCATTTAAATTCTTACACCAATCCCTAGCCACCTCAATCACATCTAGTTTAGCATTTTGTATCTTCATACACACAATCATACAAAGCACTTTTAAAGATAGAACTACATATGGCTTGATCCCTCTTTAGAGTATTGGTATGTAGGCAACATGCCCAAACACAGGGTGTGAAGCATGTGTAGTGCATCTTACACACACTAACCCCACCCCTCTTTCTCAAAATTGGTCAAAGTATAATGGAAGAATTTTTTTTAAAATAATCTACTTTATAAGGAGTTATATATACTTTCAGCTACCAAAACTTCATAGACAAGGTCACACAGACAAAGTGAACAAAACCTAGAAAACTTAGATCCTCATAACAAAAATGGTAGAGGTGGATTATAACACTAGTGCCACTACTATCTAGTTCCAATGTTCCTCTCCAATCATGAAATGAAGATCAAATCCTAATTTATGATAGTGTCTCAATCTTGTATAGTGAATTCCAACCTCTATCTTAGTTGGATCAATCAGTTTCTAGCTAAGTTTAATTTTCTCTCTCATTACTATTTTTAGAAAAGTCTAAATTGTAATTAATTTACACAAATTAGTAACTTAATTATTGTCTATTTATTTACTAGTTTTCCTACTCAGACCCTTTAACTAAATTAGGAATAATTCACCAATTTTTCTAAAATTTCTAAATCATTTGGTAAACCTGACTTACTTCATTTGTGCTTAAAACCCTATAAACCTTAGGGTAAGTTTCCTATAGATTTTTCATCTATTTTTTTTTTACTTGCATAATAAAATAAAAAATTAGATTTTAATTTTAAAATTTTGTAGTAATTTTAAAATAATTTTCTTTTGAACCCTTGTTGCCCACATTAGGTCCCAATAATTTTCCAATCATTTTCTAAATTTTTCCTAGCATATTTAAATCATAAAATCCATTCAAAATTCAAAAATCAATAGTAATTCTCAAAATATTTTATTTTTCAAAACCCTAGTTGCATTTACTAGATCCCATTAAATCACTAATTTTCCAATACATTTCTAATTTTTCACTTGCATATCTAACTCAAAAATCCACTTTCAATTTCAATATTTCATAGTAATTTGTCAAATTATCATCTTTCCAACCCTAGTTTCATACACTAGGTCTTATTGCTTTTGAGATATCACCTTACATTATAAAATTAAAGTTCAAACATGGATCTCACTTATTTACAATTTTTTCTTACATTTTTAGCAAATAATAAGGAGACCATACTTGGTCCTATCATGTACATGAATGATGAAGTTTATCATATGCTAATACAAAGCTTCATTCTTTGCTTCTCATGTCTACTTTTCATAATATGGGATGATATTAAGAAAGTCATTGTTAAACAAAGTAAGATACCTATCCTTCAAAGTAAAGTTTACTTGTCTTTAATACAAGGTTTCATCTCTTGCTTTCTACCTCTCATATGGAAAAAATTTCAAATTTATCATGCTAAACACATTACAAATGTCATAGCACATACCAAAGTTTTTTATGAATTAGTAAACCATTTCATGCTCTCTATCCCTTTTTTGCTATCTCTCATGTGGAATGTTCTTTATAAACCTATTTCTATACAAATTACATGCATTCATCTCATATAAATGGTTTTTACCTAGATGTATCTAACTCTTTGGATACTTTTGAGTATTTTCCTTCTCCTCCTCTCCCCTAAGAGGGTGATAGCTACTTTCCCTCTAACCAGGTCCATGTTATCAACCCTCAAAAATATGAAGTATCTTATACTATTGTTACTAATTCATACATTCAACCTATAGCTTCTTCAAAACCTCTTCAACATATGTGCTTACATGTTTAATCAAAAACAACTAGAGTTTGCACTTTTGAGACTCTAAGGGATAAAACCACCAATATGAGAAAGTTAATTTTAGATTTACAAATGCAAAATCATCTATTACATGAAAATATCACAACATTAAAAAATTAGATTATAATAAAAAATCACCCTAGTGTCAATCATGTATATGCACCTTCACCTAGTCAATTGGTTGCAAGCAATATTATATATCAAAAAAATAAATCACAACAAAGTAAATATACAACTAGTGATTTAAAAATAATTAAAAGATCAAATAAGATTTCAAATGAGGTACTAAGGTAAATTATTAAATCTAAGTTGATCAAACTACCTCCTCTACATATAGTGAGAAGATCCAGATATTATAGTGCATATCATAGAATGCATGGGTATCACATAGATTCATGTTTGGCATTGAAACAACATATACAAAAAATAATTACTAATGAGGACCTTATACAAGGTAAAGTAGTGAAGTAATCCATAGTGACACAAGAATACATTCACAAAGGGTCAAATTTATAAATTGTACAAAAGTGGTTACCAAAACATAACTCAGAACAACAAAAGGATCAAAAAGCAAAATTAGAGCAAAAAATAGTACCAAAAGCATAGGTAAAGCACAAAAAAGATGAAAATATACCTCTCAAAAATGATTCTCAACTTTCAAATCAATATGGGTTTGGTCAATAATATCTACAACCATTTGATTATCAAGGTCAAGGGTTGGACAAACATGCTCAAGGCATCACTACTCCTATTCTAGCAATTGATAATGTTTGTCACCAAGGTTTGGGATTTATTGAACATCCTAAGGTAAATCATTCATAGATAGAATTTATGAAAGGAAAATATCCAGATACCATAAAAATCAACACTAGAATTCCATTAGTTTAAAATCAAGATGATAATGATGAGTAGAACAATACAAGTTATTATGATTTTCAAGATACCAACAATGAATCCAAATATTTAGAATCATATTCACAACCATTCCCTCATGTTTCATAACCACACATGATTACTTTATTCGATATAGAATACCATGATAGGGAGTCTCCCTAAGACTCATTGGTTATTATCATTCCTTCTTAGGTTACTTGTACATAGTTTATTTTTGCTTGTATATAATTTCTCAGAGTTTCTTGTACATAGTTTCTATTGATTGATTGTACATAGCTCAAATCTCAAAAAATCCAAAAATAATACAACATTCAAAAAATGCAAAAACTTGAAAATAATGCAAAAGCACCAAAAAATATTTTTATTATATGCATCATCCTTGTTTTACATTTTTACTATCATGCTAGACTTACATTTATTATTATATGTTTCTTATTTATTGATTTATCTACATTACCATGCTTCACTTGATCTTATTTTGAGTGTGTGCAATAACATTTAACTCTTTGATTTCTTCACTCTACCCATTGAGGGCGCATCCTACTTCTACATCGAGACATACATCCATATACATACTCACTGGGGCATCTTCTATATGACTACACCATCCAAGTTATGTCATTTTCTACACCACACACTCTAATTATAATGTTGATGTACATTACTTACTAGTTTAGATAGATTACACTATCGATACTCACTAGTATTTATCACTTGTGTATATGTTAGCATATATCTAGTCTTGTACTAACATGTCTTGCATACTTTCCCTCTTGCTTTGATTAGTTAGATGTGATTGTACTTCTAGTTCCTTACAAGCTTTCTTTTCTTGCTTAGCGTAACTAGATTGTTTATATTTCTCAGTTCTTATTTGTCTCATATGACTTAAGACATTTTACAATGTCCTTTGCTTCTATTCATGTGTGTGCCTTAATATATTTACCAATGTCCTTTGCCTATACTCCTTTATATTATTGTGGCTTCCACACCAATTTTGCTCATTTCAATTATATGTGTATGTGTCATTTGAACATGACTTATATGCTTACTTTCTAATTTGAGTGACATGTGCCCATGTCCCTTTTTTACTTGGCCCCTTGGCCACCCTTTTATTCTTCTTGACTATTGCCTTGTGTGCTTTTTACTTATTTTCTTCTCATTGCTTGCAATGCCATGATTCACATCATGCATTTATCTTACTTTCTTGGATGCCATAATGGGCATCATGCTCCATCCATATAACTAACAACTACTAACTAACCAAACTTTAATTTCTAATTCATTAAATTACACATGTTATTAAATTATTATATCTATCTAGGTATACCTCTATTGATCCATTTTTTTTAAATACAAATCATGTTATATCTTGAAATATCTTGTCAATTATCATTGTTATCTCATATATCTTCACAATATAACACACTTGCAAGGATATTTCTTATAAGGGCAATACTTATAGGGTCTCCATTCATACCCTTAGAAGAGGGGGAAACAAATAAGGGTTTTATCACAAAGATCAAAGTTCCTAACAGTCAAAAATCTAGAATTTAGAACATCTAAAACAACAACCAGACATCAAAACAAGTTAGAACATAATAGGAAAATAATAAAAATGGTAGAATAGTCATTAGATTTGGCCCAGGACAACAACACCCAATGTGGACTATAGCACCAGTACTACTACTATCCATTTTTGGTGCTCCTATCCAAATAACAAAAAAACCAAACTTTCTAGAATCAAGCAAAAAAGTAGATTTAGCTATAGTTTTACATAGCCAGACTAGTTTAAAATTAGCAATTTTTAATACACTTTTTCTTAAAGAATATAGATATATGGGGTATTATGTGCAGCATGATGGATCTCACTTCCATTTTTAGATATGGTAGTTGGTATAAATTCTAGATCAAAATCCATGTTTCAGACACCAGTGATTAGGGGCAATGTGCATGACACATTTGTTTTCTTTTCTTTCTAAGTTTAACATTACCCAAACATTCTCAATTGTTGCATGCCTTATTCCATCTATAGGTGGTAGGCATCATTTTGGAATGGGTTTCATACAAGCTTAACTTCTTGATTTCCCTAGTTCTTGAGTTCTTAAGTGGCTTTCATACAAGCCTAGTGTACCCATTTTGGAGTGGCTTTCAAACAAGCCTAATCTTCATCTTTCACAGTGGCCAAGAGTGGTCTAGTTTCTAGCATACATATGGATATCAATGTAAACATTTCTAGATTAGATTACATTCACAAGCTTCAAGATCCATCTCATATGACATACATTTAATACCAATATCAATTCATAACTTCACTTCATGGGGCAATGATGGAACTAAAGGTCTAGCTAGCCTTTGTATTCTTGAGCCACCTATTCACAAGGATTAGAAACACAATCCAAACATTGATAAATTTATGCATGACTACCTAGCTTCACTTAGTGGGATACGATGGAGCCAAAGGTATATCCTTTACATTCTTGAGCCACTCCTGGGGAATTGATCACTTAACTTTGTTCATGATATTACTCTTGGTAAAACACCTTCAAACATTACTTAGCATAATCTAGCATCACTCATCATCATAATAGATTCATACTTCATAGTGTACTCTTTTTATGCACACCCAACATCACACAGATTCATGAGCTTCACCCTTGTAGGTAAGTTTAGGTATGCTTTCTATTTTTCCTTTATCCTAGTATTTCACTTTGTTGCATCACTAGAAAAAGAGGGGAAAATGTAGTCATATAAAATTCAAAAATTGGTAACTTGAGCGTGGATAATAACACCCAAACCTTAGGTCCCTCTTACTTTCTCTCATGACCCTCATAGTCATCTTTTCATTGATTTCCAATCATCTATAGCCTTCCAAACATGATCTCAGCTGAGCCAAACCCCTATTTCCATGATAGATCCATCCCCCTAGGTCCTGTCTGCTCAGGATAATAACACCACACTAGGACTATAGTGTTGGTGCCACTCCTATCCACTTTCGATGCTATTATTCAAGTCTATTTTTGGCCCCAATAATCAATTTATTCTAGTTTCCCATCCTTATCCTTGTCAACCTAATGTGATCATATTTAACCCATGACTAATATATCCCTATAAAAACCCATTCAAATATCATTTGGAAAGGGGTTGGTAATTATCACTAAGTAAGACAGACTACTCAAGCAATCTTCCTTATTATCTGCATATAACTAGCCAACACACTTACAAGCTCATTGAAATCCTTACACTAGTCCCTTGCCATCTCAAACATATCTAGTTTAGCATTCTACATCTTCATACACATAATTTCATAAAACACTTTCAAAGGGAGAGCTACATATGACTTGATCCCTCTTCAGAGTATTGGTATGTAAGCAGTATGCCCACATATAAGGTGTGAAGCATGTCGAGTGCATCTTAAACACAATAACCCCCACTTTTGCTCAAAATTAGTCAAATTATAATGTAAGATAGGGTTCAAATAAATAATATACTTTATAGGGAGCTATACAAACTTCTAACTACCAAAACTTCACAGACAAGGTCACATAAACAAAGTGAACAAAACCTAGAAAGTCAGATCCTCAAGATAATAATGGTAGAGGTGGACTATAGTTCTGGTGCCACTACTATCTAATTTTGGTGCTCCTATCTAATCACAAAATGAAGCTCAAATCTTATTTTGTGATAGTGTCTCAATCCTACATAGTGAATTCCAGCCTTTGTCTTAGTCAGATATATTAGTTTCCAACTAAGTTTAATTTTTTCTCTCATTACTATTTTTAGAAAAGTATAAATTGAAATTAATTTAAAAAAATAGTAGCTTAATTATTGTCTATTTATTTACTAATTTTACTACTCAAACCCTTTAACTAAATTAGGAATAATACACTAATATTCTAAAAATTGTTAAATTAGAGACAAGTTTTTTGTTAATTTATGATGCAATATGTTGTAAAAAAATTAGTTTTATTTTATTTATAAACTAAATTATTGTTTGATTGTGTGTGGTATATTTTTTGGTTCATATATAAATATCAATCCAATTTTTTACAAGTATTTATAGTGTTGTAAGTAATTTACAACATGGAACTACTGAGTGAATTTTCAAAGAGAAGTTACAAGGCCATTTTTGATCTATAAAAGGTCCTGGTGGGTATGAAATTTAACTAATTTATATATTCATTTTATCCATTATTTTTTAATTTATGAATATTAATTTTCCTAATTATTTTATAGTGACTTTCTCAAATGAATGCAATGGAAAAGCCTCAATGCAACTACCCTCTCCCATTACATTGGAAATGTATAGAGAATACAATTTCATTTGTAATTTTAATTAATGATATGATAATGTGCATAGGTTTTCAATTAGCTTTGATATTTTTTTAAATGTCATTGATGTTGAATTTATTCTATTTATTTATTTCCATTTTAGAATTCTATGAGAATGGAGAGTTTTAGTCTTCCACATCAAATCCCTAAGTAGAATGGGAAATAACAGGTATCCTAAAAACATTTTTTTATGTTTAGTTTAGTATTATTCATATTAAAATAAATATTTTATAATGTTTATAAAATATTAATGACCTACGCATAATATTATTAATGAGATCATGAATAAATTGAGCACAAAATAGTTGAAGTCCAAGAATCTAATAAGGTACAAATCCATAAAATGTACACTTTTTAATCTTTTGTTGGTATTCAACATATGAAAACATGAAGTTGATAACCTTTATTAAAATTTTAGGAACCTCTTGATAATCCCATTGCAATGGGATGTCAATAAATCAAATTAAACATTATTGAAAATAAAGAGATAATAATAGGTAAAAATCCATAAATTGTAAAATTTTCCTTGTCAATATTTTTGTTTCAAATTGGTTCTTAATTTATGCATCTTTGAGGTGGAAAAATTAGGTGGTTATATGCACCAAAAAATATAATATAGTCAAATACATGGTGTGAGATAAATTATTTTTTTGTGTTAGAAAATGAAAATATTATTTTGGAGATTGTAGAAAGTTTTGGTCAAAAAATGTTCCTTCCATAAAGTGGAGAAAACTATCATAAAAACCTTAAGTTATTTTATAGGTGATTAAATATCCTTATAAAATTAAAATCAAGATGAGTGTTGTAAAAATTCCATCCCACATACTATCTCAACCAAGAAAAAATATCATTTCAATAGGAGACCTCAGACCTCATGTATGTAAGTGGAGAATGTCAATCAACCTATTCTCCTCAATGATGTATGGAAATCAATGATACATGTAACGATTGTTGAATTTGATTACGATAAGAATAGGGAGAAAAAGTTGCAAAATTATTAGTGGGGGAAGATTTTCAATGAGGTATACAAAATTGCTATCAATATTTTATTTAATGCCATGTATGAATGTCCTTCCTTATTGAAGTGATTCTAAAATTACATCAATTTCATCTATGTAGGTTGATTTTTAAAATTAAGACATTAGTGTTGGTGTTTTTGTTATTAATGATGATGTTTGTGTAATTTTGTTGATGTTGGTGTTATTTTTTAATATCCCATGCTTTTCCACAATGATGATGGTGTTAATATTTTATCAAGTGATGTTGTTTTTGGGAAAGAAAGGGTTCATAATTATAGATTATTTATAAATATTATAATGTGTTATCCCAAAGGTTTCATGTTATTTTAATTGATAGACTATAACAATCCATGTGTCTTGCTTCACTTTCCTCTTTCTAGATATAACATGGTTAGTGATGCATTGTTTACTAGACTAGAATTATGGGATCAAAATAAAATGAATTTATTATGAAGGCTCGAGTAATTTCATTTTCACCACACATTTAGGGATAATGAAAGTGTTAAATTATTTATTGAGGACTATTTGAATTAAAAAGAAAAATAGATTGAGGACTATTTGTATGACCCATTGGTCATAATTATGTTGGTAGAATAGTTCTCTTGCTATTTGAGTATGAGTGAAGGTGAAGAGTGATAACCAATGGTCCATCATCAAGTGTTTAAGACTTTAATGAAAACATGGATGTATTCATATGTTTTTTTGTGGTAGCTTAGCATCTAAGGTGGTTGTATCCTCCTTGTAAGAGGAAAACTTGTTAAAAGGTCTGGTTGTTGGCATTAGACCTAGTAAGCCTAGAAGAGGTAGAATGGGTGAGTATGCTCAAGAGGCTATTTGAGAGAGGATTATGTGTGTGAATTGGGAAGTAAAATAGGTTTATATTGACTTGAGGATGAATTGAAGAGCAGAATATATTGAGGACTATTTATATGACCCATTGGTCATAATTCTATTGGTAGAATAGTTCTCTTGTTGTTTGAGTATGAGTAAAGGTGAAGAGTGATAATTAGTGGTCCATCATTAAGTGTTGAATACATTAGTCCAAATTTGGATGTGTTCATAAGTGTTGTTGTGGTAGCTCAACATCTAAGGTGGTTTTATCTTCCTTGTAAGAGTAAAACTTGCTAAAAGGTCTAGTTATTGTTGTAGCTCAGCTAAATAGGTATGGTAGTACCTTATGGGATTTTAATCTCACAAAATATGGATTGTAGTTCCTTGATCATTTTTATATGGTCTAAATTGGTTCTTATTTTTATAGGATAGTAGTCCAATTATAGGTTCTAGTGGGTTTTATTCCCCAATAGGGTTTCCCATGTATTATATGTGTTATGTGTTTGATCTTGCATTGTCTTTCTTGTTTATTGTTATGAATGATGTATGCCTCATGAATATATGTATTGAATGATTAAGAGTTTGAATGAATTTGAATTGAATTTGAAATTATCTGGGCTCACTAATGCACCCCCTCGCAAACATTATACCTCTAACAATTGTATCAGATTGGGACCTTCAAAGGAAGCGTAACAACTTGAAGGTGATGTTAATTAGGTAAAAAGATGGCTACATACTTGAAGAAACAAAATAAATAGTGGAAGGCTATGATCAAGGCACTTGAAGAACATATATGTAAATTGAAGAAATATGTCAAAGAGGATGAGAATATTATCAATCATCTCAAGGGTTAGTTAGTAAATGACAAGATGAGTTTGTATTCAAAAGAAAAGGACATCATGTGTGATGAATAAGCTTTCCATAACAGTAGAGAAGATGATAGCAAGGAAGAATAAATTAATATAAAAGCTAAGCTCATGAGTGCACTTGGTGAACTAAAAGAGAAGAAGAAGAATCATAAGATGATAAATTTGATAAAAGGTCTTGAAGCACAAGTTAGTTATTTTGAGGGAATTTTGATAGAACAAGTATGTATAATAAATGATGACATGGATAAAGAAGATAAAAGTGATAATGAGACTATTCAAGTTCTCAAAATTCAGATCGAGACTGCATGTTCAAACATGAAAGCTAAATAGGTTGAAATTGATCAATTAAAGACAAATCTTATTTCCCTAGAGTATGAAAAGTCATAATAAAGATAGGCAAGAATAAATAAGAACAAAATAAATTAGAACAAGTCAAATAAGATGGAAAATAAATCAGCAATCTTGAGGATCAGTTAAAGACTATAAATACAAATCTGAAAGCAATAGAAGATGATTATACTCAGCTTAAGGTTGAAATGGAGTCACTAGAGAGTGATTGCGCAAGTGAAAGAGAATTTAAGCTTGAAAAGTAATGTTAGAAGGCCAATTAGATAACCTAATGCAATAAGGTATGCAAGTTCTTTTCAAGGTTTTTGTTATACATGTAATAAGCATGGTCATAGAGCTAAGGACTGTATAAGTAATTCAATCAAGTATGGATATTCATAGAGCCATGATAGAAGGATTATTTGGCCAAAGATTTATCACAATTCAAATCTATCAAAAGGTATGAAATACATTACTTGTTTCCGTTGTCATAAGGTTAGACACTCTGCTAAATTCTATCCAAGTGGAGGTAATAGGTCCTTAAGGTATCTCAAAGGAAATGAAGCTTCTAATGTGCATAAGAAAGGTCAACATTGGTTATGGATACCAAATATTATCAATTCTAATCACACTAGTCCAAAGGTTAATAATAAAGTTACTTTAGAAGAATTGTTGCAGATTAGTCTAAACTCAAAGGTAAAGTTGGTAAGTTGGTTGTAGAAGATGAGAAGAGTCAAACTATGGTATGGAGACATGAGGTAGTAAAGATTAAGGATATTAAATCTATTAAGTCAAAGAGTCTTGATGAATTATTTGCCAAGGTGGAAAAAAGATCAAAAATGAAGGAGAGTTAAGAGTTTCTATTAACAACTTTTGTTGAAAAATAGAAAGAAAAGAATAAAGTCAAATATTTAGTTAAATTTAAGAAGGACTGCAAGTTAGAGAAAGATATGGAGATATGGAAGTATCCTTAGTTTTGGTACTTTTAGTGTCTCTATGTCAAAGGGCTGTCTAAATCTAGGCTTCAAAGAGACACTTGTCAGATAGAGGAAGCTTGGTGGTTGTCAAATATTATTTGGTAACAAGGTATGTTTGTGCATTATTTTATATATCTTTTTGTTGGAGAAAAGAAATTGTGAAGAATCTTAGTGGTACCATCTTGAGAAGGAGTTAGCTTATTTATCATGGTTTATATGTTATAGTATAAAAGTGAGTTTCAAAAATCTATTTGCATATTAGTTTGTGGTAGATGCCAAGTAAGACTATAAGTTGAAGGCCTTTCTTCTATACTTATGTTCTAGATCTTGCTAAACCTATTAAAGGCTTGTTAAAATAGTTGTATATGCCATGGAAGTTCACAGTGTTTTGAATATGAGGTATCTCTATATGAGTATTGACTATGATTGGATACTATTTGAATACTTTTTGAAGATGTCATGTTCTTGATGAAGCATGAAGTTAAAGGGAGCTTTGTAATTGGTCAGGTCCTAAGATCAAAGGACTGAGTAGCTTGAGAGAGAAGGCTAGTTAGCATGTGTGATGGTTCTTCATGATGTGTGGAGATATGAAGTTGATTAAAAGGTGAAATTAATTAGGTTTATTAGGGGGAACCCCTCTTAGATTTTTCTTGATGTGTTCCATTATATTTTTATGCTTTTGTGTGTTCTTTCTACATTGGTTGCAGTGCTTGGTTGAAGGGAGTGTTGGCATGGATCAAGAGGAAATTTGTCAAGGCAAGAAGAAGTAGGCTCAAGGTAAGGGGGAGTTTGTATCATTTTTTATAAATTAGTAATTCTTATTTTATAGTATTTTTAGGTCATTAATATTAGTTTGTGTTCACTTTGTCATTATGTCAAAGGGGGAGAAAGTTCCTATTATGGGAGTGCTTTGAAGAGAGAGGTGGTGAGATATATATTTCTATATTTATGGGTGTTGAAATCAATGACAAAGGGGGGAGATTTTTAGAGAGTTATTATTATTATGTCATGATGGTGTCATGGATATGCTCTTTGAGTGGATGAAGTTATTTGATAGCTTAAGTGACAATGACAAAGTGTGCAAGGTGCTTGTTCTTGTATGCTTAAAGGTGGCTTGGTTGATCTTTAGTATTGACATGATTAGAGATGTTAAAGGATGAGTATGGTGATTATATAATGTGAAATAGGCCCTAATATGTTATTAATGGTTTGAGATCTTGTATGTATAAGTATAATTCATCTAGTAGTCCATAGTTTTCATCTAGATAGTTTGGGTCTAGTGGTAGAATCTCTAAGTAGGTAGTTTGATGTCATCACCATTACCACATGTGAATGAGTCAAGGGGAGTTTGTCATATGGTTTTGATCACATTAGTCCCTAGTTATTATGTGTCATTTCTCAAGTCATGCATTAAATCACAATCAAACATATGAGGGTGTAAAGTTGGCTTCTTAATTAGAATTCATTGTTTTCCCATACTTAGCCAAATTTTCAATATGGTTAGAAAGCACTAAGTAAACATGTTGATGAGGTCAACATTCACACATGTGGAGGTGTCAAGAAACAATGATCATATGGTTTTTTTCATTTTTTTACCTAGTTTATTTAAACTAATTTTTAGATCATGTGTTGTAATGCGTCAAAAGATATGAGTATGCAAAGTTGGGCTCCCAGGTAGTTTGATTATGTTTTCCCATACTTATCCAATTTTGTAATGTAGCAAGAAGAGCCGAGTGAGAATTTTGATCATATGAATTTTTTAATTTTTGCTAAATTTGAGATCATGCACTAAAGCATGACAAAAGTTATGCTTGCTCAAAATTGGCCTTTTAGGTAGGTTTTGACATATCTCTATGACATAATTTTTTGAGAATGAATTTTAAAGGAATTATATCTTGTACACATGAGAGTTATAAGAGTATTGTGTCACATGGTTGGATTCTCCTATGTGAAGAGATCATATGATCCAAATTTGAGATCCTACATCAAAGCATAAAAGAAGTTAGTAAGGATCATAAATGGCTACTAAGGAATATTGAAAGGGTCCCCATAGTCATTTTTTAAAGTGTTAAAGCTCGAGCAAGATCAGCAGTGCATACTTCTCCAATAAGTTGGGAAATAATGAGATGAGGACAAGTTTACATTGTTTAACATCTGAGCAAAGATACATGATAAGGATCTAATGATGAGCAATCATTCATATAGAGTGATCAAATGGTGAGCATTGATCATTAAAGACCTAATTTATTTGTAGATATCAATGGAGTGCATGAAGTCAACATTATAATGTTGCATAAGATGAGGTCAATGTGACTAACGTTTAACATTTGGCATTGTGAATATATTGATGGTGTGTATTCAATCTAAATAGTGAGGACATGACATGATTACAAAGTGGACGAAGGTTAATTATGACTATTGTAATTCAAATATTTTAATGTAACATAGGGAAAAACTAGACTTTGTATTTTGACCATATCTTTTGATAAAAGTCAAATTTTTGGTGATATAAAAATCAAAGTGGTAGAGGACTCCAAGGTGCATCTAGATATATAGATTTGAATATTTGAAAGTGAGTACAATCAAAGATAGTGAGCCTAGAAGTTGACTACAAGTGACCTGAGAAGGATATTTGAGCTTGCGTTGATGTTGTTTCAATGTCTCAAAATGACTTGGCTATTTAGGAATTTTATAGACTATATGAAGATGTTTTATGTGAATTTTTATACATGTGATCAATCTATCTTGAGTATGAATAATGCTTAATAAGTTGACTGTATGTTTAGTAATGGTGTTCCTATGTGTAAGGTCTGTGTTTGAGTTGTTTGAGTATACATAGAGGTACAACAAATGACTATGATTATTTGAGGATGTCAAAGGGGACATAAGGAGTGGACCCATGTATTTTAAAGTGGTCTTGAATTCTTGTTTTGCTTGAGGGTGTGCTAAATGGGTGAATAGGCCTCCATGAAACCTATAATAGCTACAAGGGCCTTATTAAAAGGTGTAACTACTTAAGGGTGACACATAGATGCTATGGAAAACCTATGAAGATTTTTTTGAACTGTGTCTTCATATGTTATATGTCTTAAGGGTTAATACATGCCTAATGGCTAACCAAGATGTTATTAATCATGAAGGCTCTATATATAGTGAAACTAAATGTGATGGTTTATAGACTTGTAAGACTTGGATGAGGGTGTACGAATGTGGATCCAAGTGAAGGTAATATTATTTAAAAGAGAAGGTACATATTAATTAGGATAAGTAGAGAGCAAAGAGGATAATATATGATTGACCAAGTAAGGTGTCGAAGATGATCACATAGGTCATTGAACCTAATAAGACTATAAGAGTCAGAATGGGTGAGTATACTCATGAGGATATTTGAAAGAGGTTTGTGTGTGTGAGTTTTGAAGAGAAGGAGGGGTAGAGTACCATAAGGATGAGTTAAAGAGTATAATATATTGAGGACTATTTATATGACCTATTGGTCATAATTTTATTAGCAGAATAGTGTTCTTACTATTTGAGTATGAGTGAAGGTGAAGAGTGATAATCAGTGGTCCATCATTAGGTGTTGAAGACATTAGTGCAAATGTGTATGTGTTCATAGGTGTTGTTATGGAATATCAACATATAAGGTGCTTATAGCCTCCTTGTAAGGTAAAACTTGCTAAAAGGTTTGGTTATTGTTGCAAGTCAGCTAGACAAGTGTGAAAGCACCTTAAGGGATTATAATATCAATAAATAAGGATTGTAGTTCCTTGATCATTTATAGATGGTATAAATTGGTTCTTATTTTTATATGATAGTTGTCTAATTTTAGGTTTTAGTGGGTTTTATTCTCCAAGAGGGTTTCCCATGTATGACATGTGTTATGTGCTTGATCTTGCATTGTCTTTCTTGTTCATTGATATGAATGATGTATGCCTCATGAATATATGTATTGAATGATTAAGATTTTTAAGGAATTAGAATTTAAGTTGAAATTATCTAGGCTCACTAATTTAACCCCCCCCCTCTCAGTGATTATACATTTAACAATAACCTCATCTCATGGGAAGAATCTTATCTTCCCAAAGTAAATGAAAGCCTCAGCCTGAGAAGCATAAAATCTATGAACATAGCCTTATTGGCAAAAATAGATTGGAGGCTTATGAAGGAAAATAGTGAATGGGAAATGATTATCAAATCTAAATACCTAGAATGAAAGGAAGTAGATGATTTCCTATGGGAAGGTCCTATAGATGGATCCGCTTTCGAAAAGGCCATCACCCACTACAAAGATCTCATAAAGAAAGGCATCATATGGAAAATTGGAAATGGTGAAAAAATTAACTTCTAGGAAGATGCCTTGTTATCCTCCACTCCATTATATTCACAATAGATTTGGGATGACTGGTATAAAGACCTCAAGCAAAGATGGGGATAAAAAATTAATGATTAGTGGATGGTGAATGAAGGTGTAAAAAGCTATAAAATGTTCCCTTGTGAAGGGCTCTTAGATTAAGAATCACAAGTTATATAAACCCTCAAATATTTGATGATTTAGATCCATATCCATACATTTTATACGTAAGAACACTTTATTTGGGTTACTGAAGATAATGGATCATACTCAGTGGCCTTAAGACATGCCACCGATCTTAATTTAGCAAGTGAATGGAATTTTTGGAGAAATCTTTGGGTTAAGAATTTGACTCCTAAAGTTAAATTTTTCTTTTGGCTAGCAGTGTAGGATAAAATCCTAATGGTGGATAACCTAGATAAAAAAGGATTGATAATCCCTAATAGATGCCCTAAATACCAAGAAGTAGAGGACTCAACCCATCACATATTTCTAAAGTGATCCTTTAGATGGACACTATTTAACTAGATGTTAAATAAATTCAACCTAACTTGGGTTAAACTAAATAAGGTCCTTGACCTCATAATGTAATGGAAACCACCATTGAATCTCCTGACCCTGGAATTTCTATGGCACCTATATCTTCCACACTAGATTTGGTATGTGTGGAAAGCCTGAAATGATAGCCTTTTCTTAAACAAAAGGCATCATCCTAAAGGGGATTCCCTCCATTTTTGCCAAGCCATCCCTAAAAATTGGAAAGCTTTTCCACCCAAAGATAAATACCTTGGACCTCCTTTAGCACTATAGATATTAAACAACTAGGAGATATTCCACCACTTAATCTCCCCCTCTAAATCTCTTATTCATAAACATACAAAATAGAAGACTCGAATGGAAGGTTGGGAAAAATTAAACTTTGATGGCACATCTAAAGGCAACATGGGCCTTATAGGTGGGTGAGGAGTCATAAATAACTCAAAAGGAGAGATGTTTTTTGCCTATGTGGGACCTTTGGGAAATCAAACAAATCACCTTACTAAAGCTAAGGTGGCCCTCTTGGGTATCCAATTGGATTATAGACTCAAACTAAAAAGAATCATCAAGGAGGGTGATTCTTTAAATATTCTAAATTCACTAAAATGGAAATTAAGCTCCTCTCACACTATTAAAGACATCATGGATTATGCTAAACAAATCTTAAGGGGCATGACACAACTTCAAATTGTGTATACTTACTAGGAAGGAAATAAGGTAGTAGATCAAATAGGCAACATAAGAGTTGAAATCCTCTTTTTAACTAGCTGACATGAAGGAGGATAGGTACCTAATAATATTCTAAAGGCCTTATGGGATGAAATCACTACTATTTAAATGTGACATCATGTCATCACACACACAAACAAATTCTTTCAAGGGATGGATTTTAAATTTGATGATCCACCATTATGATCATATGAGGTGGTGTAATTACTATAGGGTGACAATAGTGGGATTCCTAAGAAATATTTGCATTGTTTAAAATCACTCTCTCCAAAACCATTTTCCTATTTGCCCTTGCTCTATGTTCACTATGGGAGGAGATAGACAATAACTCAAACCTATCTCATGTGTGGAAGTATGAGGGTAGAAAAAAGTTTATAAAAATCTTAGGCATGGGTTATCATAGAGTTAATGGTGAGAATCATTGAACATGATGTCGATGTGGCCCAAGATTTTATCACTGCATGGAACAAATGCATGGAGGTAATTCAGGGCATAAAGATCTATATCATGAAAGACTTAATTAGGGAGGCTACTGGCATTTCCTATGAGGAGATAAAGACCTTTAAGGACCAAACCAATAAGTAGGAACTCTTTCAATGCTTTTTTTGTATAAATGAGTTTGTGAAGACCAACAATAAGGGTTTCCCTAGGTGGATCTTCCTCGACATTGGCTAAAAATATGTCTTTATGTAATGAGATACATGACTTCAGAGGGTAAATATACCCTGATATTTTCTCATAATTTTTTTTATTAAATCACTTTCTTAACTATAAGATCAACCTACTATTCTACCTACTTATGTCATTATAATTTACTACCTTAGCTCATTAAGTAAACGAGTCCAACCCCATCCTGCACCAAGGGTTAATTCTACTACTCATCAAGCATGACCAAGCTCTACAAGGGAGGAAGGTTACCTAAGGGAGATCCTCCACTAGGGAGGACTCTCAGGAAGACTCCCTAGAGGAAGACCCTACCTTGAGGTTCTACCACCCATCTATGAGCACCCCTTAGGTTAGTCTTTCTAAAACCCCTATCGATGACCTTCTTCTCAAGCTCTTCATCCCCAAACCCAATTTGATCACCCTTGATAAGCAAAATTTTGAGGTTGCCCAAAAGGGTAAATCTATTATGTTGGAGGAGTTAAAAAATAATAAAGAGCAACTAGAGAAATTCAATACCAAGGTACAAGAAGGAGGACTGACCCTTGCCAATATCATACAAGAGTGGAATGCCCTACATAGATAGGCTAAATATATTATGTAGTATTTTATCTAATTTACTAAACCTGATTGGAACCCTATCAAATAATTTATAAAGATCATAGAAACCTTCCCCACCTAGTTCTGCCAAATTGGCCCCCATTAAGAAGACACCCATGTAGGTTCAAGGCCAAAATAAGCCACATATGATTCTTCTAGGAGATGTAGCAGAAGGACCTGATAATCACACATGGGTAAAGGTCCCAAAGTTTAAGTGGGATATCCTAGATAATACTCCTAAGGATGAGGAGGAAACACTGAAGGCCCCCTTCTTGATCTTTCATGTTGTCATTTTTCCCTGATTTCAGTATGTTATTGTTGGTTTTTTTTATTTGGTTGGCTGACCATGGATGGGGTTATTGATACTTTTATATAATACTTTTGTGGTTTTAGGGTCCCTATAAAACCTAGTTATTTACCCTATCAAATTAAAAAAATTACCATATCAATGACTTTGATTCCCTTTTTATTATCACACCCATTCTCAAAAGTAAATGCTGAAGTTTTGGATATGATATTGCATGCTTAAAAGGATAAAAACATTTATTATATTATGACATATTTTTTAGGTAGAATAAATATCACTCTTATAAGAAAAAAATTCAACCTTATTGACTTATAATATCTTGAAAAAATAAAGGGTCTCAAATTCTCATTCTTCATGTGAATTTCGCTAGCATAATTCTAGTCAACTAAGTTTGAGGATAAGTGTGGTCCTTAAATTTGTAATATATTTATATGCATATTATTTATGTCAAAGATACACATTTTCTCAAAACTAAAGGGTGGTCATCTTATCTAGAGAGGTGATCTCTTTATCCCAATCTAATGTAATGTCTACCCAACCTTTGTAGATCAAAAACATGTATAATCTTGTGGCTATGCATTATGACTCTTGCACTTTTTTCAAAGTAATTTTACATATCTTATACATTTACTACCTTATAGTTTCATAGTATTAATATGGTTTTATTCAAATTATGATGGCCATTTAAGTATATTTTACATGGTGGAGACATTATCCTTTTTAGTATTAGATGAAGGGGATAATTTTAATTAAGTGCTAAAATATAATTTAATAATAATTTATTATGGTAAATATATGAAATGTTTGAAATGATTTTTCACTACAATAATACTTCAAAAAATAGGTATGTTCATTTAATTTTAGTTAAATCACAGAGTATAAAAATGGTAAAATTTGTCTAAGGTGTAATGAACCTCCATCTAAAAAATAAGAGATAACATGCTTATTGATCAAAACAACCTTAAAAATTTTAATATTGAGACCTTTATTTTAAATTCAAAATGATCATGGTGTTTTGTGCATTCGGCCAAATGAACTTTTGGACACTCAAATATTAATTTCTTGCCACTTGTAGTGTTTATCTAAGTTTCCTTATGCCTCACATCACTACATAGTTGTTTTATATTAAATTCACCTCCTCAAGAATAATTAACATATAATTTCATATAATAGCACTTATATCTATATAACATAGCCATCAATTAATACATATAAAGTTAATTTCTTTTTCTACTTATACATTGGAATTCATAATATTTAAGTTGAACTATTCAAGGCTTAAAGAACATGGAAATTTAGTTTGATAATTTGCACATATATTTAGTAAATTTAGGGATTTATCTTTACTTTTTTAAAAATTAAATGTTTATAGAAGGAAAAATAAGAAAATTAGAAATTTATATTTCCTGTACTTTACATAAATATTGAACTCTGTATCACTAACTTGAACTTCACATTGCATCTACTGAGCTTGACATTGAATTTAGATAGGGATAAACATTTTTTACCTTAAAATTTTATTGAGTAAATAAACCATACAAAAAAAGTTACAAATCCACACATCAATGATTATGATCATACATCTCCTTCATAATACAACCCAAAATAAACCCCAAAAATTTGTACAAAGCATGCATAGTGTGACAATCAGACCAACCAGCAATATGATATGATAAATTATTAAAAATAAATTCCATTTCAAACACCCTTTACCTCATAATTATGTACATTTATATGAAAACTCAAATCCAACCCATCACAAGAATATTAAACCTTTTATTTAGCCTCAATTATTAAGCTCTCACCACTTGTCTTTATCTAATTTTCCATCTTCCTCACATCACTAACATCATTATTGTATATTACCTTTACCTCCTAAAACATATTGATAAAAGACTTTAATTTTATGTATTTGAATCAATTTTGTATCGTTAAAATCCCATTCACCACTCATTTATTTACAAATGATTTTGGAATTAGTTTCCACCTTTAATACTAAATACCCACATAAAAATGTTACACAAATACCAAAAACTAGTGATGTTTAATACCCACCATTCATATTGATTTCATCCCCTATTCCTTATGATATAAACAATATTTCATTTCCTTTGGGGCCATATAAAATTGACCCAAACTTAAATTCATTATATTTAGAATGAAATACATTTTAATTCATAACATGTATTGACAGTCCATATTCACACACACACACACACACACACACACACACACACACACACACACACACACACACACACACACACACACACACACACACACACACACACACCTTTTATATTTTTAGTCACTTAACATCTGCTCATATAGGGTTTTGATTTGTGAAATACCTTTGAAAAGTTTTATATTTTCCTTAAAAATTCATGCTCTAAGTTCAATATTATGATTTTAAATATCAAATTATAAATATTTTTATAGTTTTGTTATATTCACTATGGATAATTTTTTTAGTGTTCATATGGGAGATGGTCAAACTAGTGGGAGATATTTCATCTAACACATAAAAACCATGATACATAGTATATTTCAATTTCAAAAAATGGATTTTTTTTCTATTCTTGATAGAGATGGTTAGGAATATATCTTATGGTGTAATTTTAAATGGAATTGGCTTTAGTTTAGTTTTTATGACTCATTAAGAAGAACCCACCTTTCCCCTAGATGATATGGCTATAATGTTCTGGCAAGATATAATTCATTAAAAAATATAGTGATTGATGTATAAAACACATCATGAACTTATAACAACTCACTTGATGAATTACATGATCTACGCATCTATATAGTATGCCTTATCCATCTGTGTGTACGTGCACACATGCATACCCTACTTTCAAAAATATTTAGTTAAGAAATTAGTTTTAATAGGTTGAGAAGTTATAACAAGTTAGTGAACTAATAAGTTCATTAGATAATATGATGAAATATATAGCATTATATGTATATATATGTAAGAGAATATTATATTTTAGATAATATAATATGTATGTATTGTAATGTTATTATATATGTGGTAGTTTAAATGACCCTTGTTAGTAGTCATGCCAAGGCAATACTATAGGAATCAATTTTACATTAAGCAACTTTTCCTTGAACCAACCATAAAGTTTTAAATGATATATTATTTTATAAACTTTCAATTTTGGCATCCAAATGTTTAGATTATAGTATACCTACCTTGAACTAGTGTGGAATTTATCTTGGGACACAACAAAAATCCTAGGTCTCCAAGAGGTTCTAGTAGGAAAATAAGTGGGGCAAAACAGACCCAACTAAAAAAGCACCCACCATAAATGGAATAAAAAGACCTAACAAGAAATGAGAAGGAAAGATAAAAAACAAACAAAACAAAAATAACTAGCTACAACATTAAGAACTAGTAGGGGACACTAAATACCTTAGATAGGGATCTTCTTAGCCTTCCCCTAGGTCTTATAGCTTGAATCTTATTTTCCCTCTAAATTGAGTCCTTCATCACCAAATAAAGATGGGTTTTCTTAGGGTTTTAGTGAGAAAAATCAATCACTCATGAATGTCACCTAGCAAATTCCAATATTTTAAGGTCCTCCACATCTTCTAATGATTTATTGCAATGGGTGATGATAGCAGAGACATGGCCCCTCATTATCCATTAAGCTAATTCTAGGGAAGAGGGCTCATTAAATTTCTTTGATTTATTTTCTCATTGCCCTAAGCTCAAGGGCCTTATTCTTGAGACAAATTTCAAGGCAACACAATCTTTCTCTTGTTCAACTAGTCACCACCGTAGCTATAGTCTCCTGATCAGGAACCTCTAGGTCTTCCAGATATGGGACCATAATTTTTTCCAAAGAGTCATCCAACACTTGGGTCCTAACCTCCTATTTCATCAGCTCCTTCAAATCCTTAGGATATAAAATCAACCTCTTTATTGGCCTACCAACTTTAGCTTTAGTCATCATCAAAGCCTCAATAAACAACATTTCACCTTTAAGTCATTTTTTAGCCTTTTTTTAAAATGAACTATATCCTAGGGTTAGATTCATCACCTTAATTTTCTCTATAGAGGCATTTTTAAAGAACAAGAGGATAAGGGATTGGTGAGTAAAACATTATTATTACACTAAAAATACACAACAAAATCCTTGAGGGAGTGTAATAATAATAAGGGGAGATTGGTTTTATAAATATACTTAAAATGATTTAACAACATGAAATGGTGCAACTGAATCAAGATAAATCTGGAGTCCAAGGTGAGAGACAACATTACCTACTTAAAAACTTTAGGCTAGGATTTTATAAGTTTAGTATGTATAACTTTTTTGGTAACCTCTTTCACTTCTTATGATAATTTAATAATTTTGAGACCCATTCATCTTTCATACTCTTATCCTTATATTATTTAAGGTCATAGATGATAATTCATATAGCTTTAATGATAAAATACTTAGAGACCTCCATTCTCATACCTCTCATGACTACCATTCTATCTTTCCAGACTACATCAAAATACTTAGACAAGGATGGATCATTCCTAGTAATATTTAAAATGAATTGGGTAAGTTTTCCATTCTTGAGGATACCACAAACTAGAGGATTATTATTCTTAAATTTTTAGTAGAACTTGGGCTCAACCCTCTTTATTCCTAATTTGCTTTTAGCCCCTTCTTGGGATTCATGTTTAGAACCATCTTCCTTGCCTCTCACCATCCCTCAGGAATATTCAATATAATCCATATTAATTAATATAAAAAGGATAAAAATATGAACAAAACATGTAGAGAATATAGGGTGTAGTAATGGGAAAGGGAGCCATGGGAAACACTTAAACCAAAGAGACACTATAAAAAATAATTGCACAATTAGGAAGGTAATCACGATGCAAACACCAAGAGGAATGAATACCCAAGTGAAGGAGGTAATTATTAAGATGTGAATGGAACCAAGATGAGGTGGGGATGCCACATCATACCATGACATGGGGTGATAAGATGGTAGTGAATCTACCACAAGTGAGAAGGATTGTGAGAATAAAAGGTAAATCTAATAAAAATAGTGATTGCATCCATTCTACCAAAAGGGGATGTTTTTCTTATTTTAAGCCAAAACTTAAAATAATAAATACAACCAATAAAAATGGTCAAATTAACTAACTAATTTCCAAAGAATTTAAATATGAAGAGATCCCAGTGAAAGGGAGAAGAGGGAAAACCAAATTAAAGAAAGATAGAAAAAAAACTATTAATACAAGGGAAAAAACCAAATGGATCCAAAAGAGGATATCTGCATGAGTTCTAATAAAATAATACATGCAATCACCCAAATAACTAGCTAGTTCAAGACCCAAATGAGATCATGGACATCCATGTAGAGGGATGAAAATTTACAACCCATTAGGAATTAAGTGGTTTCATTTCCAAGAGGGTACTTTGGGTGCCCTTTGTAACTTCCTCTTCCATATCTTGAACTCACTTGCTATGAGTAGTCAACCTCCCTAGTTACTTCTTTTAATTACCATAGTCTACTTTTCCATTTCTAGGTATAAGCTTCCTATGCTGAAACCATGATCTTAATCTAGTGAATAACCCCATTTCTCCTTTTGTTGTAGTGTCTGGTCAGGAGACTTTGGTAGATGGAGAATGGTGATGAGGGACCTTCTAATGATCTAGTTTGACATCAAGAAGAGATTTTAGAACTATGAATAGATCTTCATCTTCCTATAATATAGAATTATAATATGTATTGTGCCTTCCCTTGGACTATGATATAACCCCCTATTTATATATGTATAAGGGTATTTTATCATCATGGCAGGTTTCATTAGAGCCAATGGTCCAATCTTCTCAAAATATCTGTCATTACTTAATTCCTCTAGTTTCTTGTTATATACAAATAGCCTCAATCCTTCATTAACCATATTGTTAAAACCCCATGAAATGTCTTTTAGATTTGAGTGAGGCTTCTTCTAAGTGTTAGCCTCGATCCATGTCATCATTTTAGATCCCAATAAAGGAGAGTCCTTACAATTTACATTAATCTCCTTATTGGAGGAATCCTTTAAAATTACTAAAGACTCTTCATTATTTTAAGTAAGTTTAATGTTTAGACAATGCCTCCCCACATGTTCATTGTTAGAACAAGACTCACAATGTCCTAAGAATCCATCCACTTTAAATTCTTACATCAATAATCTAACCTTCAACCTTAGTAGAATAGTATTTAGGATTGGTTTGGAGAGGGAGATCAATACCTTGATTCTAGCCTCTTAAAGTCTTGTCCTAAACTAGGTAGTTGGTTAAATTAATAATAAAAAGCCAAAATCCCTAGCTATCCCCAAAATGATTTATTCATGCCAGAACCCAAGTGGGATTTTTAAGAGAGAGATTTAGACAAAAAAGTCCTCATAATAATCCTCATCTAGATAAAGGTCTAGTCTCCATTTTTAAAGTGAGACAATGTTTTTGCTCATAAATATAAGGCCTCCCCAGATAATTGTTATCAAATCATCTATGTTGAAGAAAGTGGTGGGAATCAATTTATAGCCATTAAATAATTTCCATTGTATATCTAGGCCTCCAATTTTTGGCTACCAAATTTCTAAGTCTTTCAACACCAGGGAAAAAACCATTGCATTTGGCCAACAAAGAGTGTTCCAATTGGTCCTTTACCTTATTCACCACTAAATTAGGGATTGAAAAGAAGACCCTATCTTCTAAATTAGTAGGAATAAGCATCATAGCCATTTGAATCTTGATTCAATTTTTTAAAAATTTGAAATTTTTTTTCTAATAACATCAACTTTATTTAATCCAAACTAGCATCCAAATGTTTTAATATGCCTTATAATCTTATTTAATCATATACCTTTTACTTTTCAATGATTGGTCTAATTTTTATTTTTTTATATTCTTACGCTTTTAAATTGTTAACATTTAATGATATTTTAAATACTCCTCATTAATAAGGGACACATGTATTCAGTATCAAACATATATTATAGGTCTAAAAATTATGATTGGACAATATTTCTCATTATTCCCATATTATTTAATAATTCCAAAAAATATATAATATTTATACATTAGTGTTGTTGACAATAACATTTATCAATACATTATAGTACTATAATACATAACATAAAAGCGAATATTAAAAAATACAAAAAAATAATTAAATATATTATAAATGTTTTTAACAATTCAAAAAAAAATATTAATAATTTTTAATCACTACTTGATGACATAATTAGCATCTCTACTAGGGACGACACATAAAAAACCATGAATTTGGATATGGTAATTTATTTGTCTATTCTAGTATAGACATAAAATATTTCAATTACACTTCATTCTTGGTAAAAGGATAGGGTTAAAATTGACTCTGTATATTGACTTATATTTCTATATGGCTACATAACATGTCAGATGATCTTGGTTTTTTTTTTGACACATTTTGGTTCCATGAATTATTTTTTCATATTTTTATTAGTTACATGTATTTCCCCTTAGACACCATTAAAATTTATAAACATTACCAATTCTAGGAGACTTAACTTGGAATTTATGTCCTTAACTAATTACCTTATTTAGCATGTGTTTTGTGACTAAGGACTAAATATTTATTTAAAAAATCCAAATAAAATTTATGGATAATTAAGGCTTCATTTCTCCATTGCATACTTATTTTTCAAATGTTTTAATTTTAATGTGTGGATATTTATTCACTTATGCCTATAACTACATCTCACTAAAAAAACCATGTCACTACCCCTCACCATCACTATCCAAATTAATTTGAATTATAGTTATAATATATTTAAAGTACTCTAATTTTTTGTATGCTAATTTATTAATATGCATTTGACTAACAAAAATGGTATTTATAGTTTACTTAAGGTATACAATTAGCAAAGAAAACATAATGGTCATCTACAAATTTTCTATTTTAGGACACACAATGTGCTTATTTCAAATGATTCTCATCTGTAATCATCTTTATATCTTCATTTGTTTCAATTCCCTAATTACAATATAAAATAGGTACTAGTCACTCCATTTACCTTGTTTATTGTAAATAAATTGATATAGAACACTTAGTTGTGAGAAAATTTTAATAATGGTTATGAATAGTTTCTATTGATGTATATGGGTTTATAAAAAACATTAATAATTATAGTTAGGAGTCTTTATACATTACTTAGGTAGGGAAGAATATTATAGACAACTAATTTTTATTTAGATGTAGTTTTAGTCATCAAATTGTATTATTTTAGGTCACTTGTTTGTCTATTATCAGTTCATATTAGTTTTTTATTAACAACATTTTCCCTTGTGTTTTAGCCTTATTTTTCCTTGTGTTTTCCCTTCCGATTTATTTCTCATATTTTTTTTCTTCCATGGATATTTTTCTTATTATTTTGGGCATGTATCTTAAAATTGTACATTGTACAGTTTTATCACCAAGACCATGCACTTTAGGGTTCTATCACTAGTATTGTACACTATATGGTTCTATTGAGGGCCCTTGTTTTGGTCTTATGTGTTTTATGATCCATGTTTGACTACCTTTATTTCCTTATGTGTGTTTTTTTAAGTGCCAATTTTTTCTTAATTTAAATTTATGAAGCCTATAAATACATAGGTGCATCATTGCATATAGGATATAAAATTATGTGTGAATACCACTAGTGATAAGTGAATGTGAAAAAAAGAGAGTAAAGAATTCATTAAAAATCATAATTTAAACATTTAGAGAAAAATATGAATCAATAGTATAATTATTTATTGTATTATATCACTTGTTTATGTTATCATTAAAATTCATATAGAATTAGGGATTGCATCCAATAATTAATTTATTAAGTGCATCAAGTGTTATTTTCTACATTTGTTCTAGAAAAAATGCCCAATAATAATGGAGTGATGAAATATGCACCTCATTTATTCCCCCATTTTTTATTGGTTTATGATGAGTTGTTAGGGTTATGGAGAATGAGATCAGTTTCTTAGAGATTTACACAAATTTTAGGAAATGAAAGTGAGGTATATAGAGCCTAAAACAAATAAACATGGTTATGAAAGAATATTATAGAATTCATATTTTCATATTTTTAGGTTTTTTTTGTCTCATATTTTGGATCCGTTTTATAGTTTTTTATTCTTTCAATTATCCCCATATTCATGAAAATTCAAATATTATTATAAAACCCTATTTACAATTATTATTCATTCTTGAAGATTCCTTATTACAATTATGTTCATTTTTTTTGTTTTTTTAAAGAAAATATTATTATATTTGGTTACATATTGTGTGGGAAATAATAGTGCATTTTTAATTAAACCTAATTTTACTATATTACATTTTGGTGAACTTGTGCTCTCTTACACCCCTTAGGGTCATATCATTCTCTCATTGTGGTAATTTTTTATTTTATAGTCTTGTTCTATTTGTTTCAATTATTTTCAATATCCTTTGTACGATATATTTAAAACTTTATTATGTTGGTTTTATCTTCCTAGAGTTACAAATTACTTTCTCCACAATTTTATAGTTAACCCTAGTTTCTATTATTTATGTTAGCTTTCTTTATCCCTCATTAATCTTTTTTATTCCTTCTTATGTTTTTTTAGTGTTATATCTAATTATCCTTAATCATTCATTTGATTATAAATATTATATCCTTGTGTGTACCTTAGCATTTATTATGGATATGAACATTCCTATATCTAATTTACTTGTGGCATTATTTTTAATGTCATCATGTATATATATATATATAATATACATGATGACATTAAAAATAATGCCACAAGTAAATCAGATATAGGAATGTTCATATCCATAATAAATGCTAAGGTACACACAAGGATACTACACACACACACACACACACACACACACACACACACACACACATATTTGGTATTAGATACTTGATAATGCCATTTTTATTTAAATATTAATATACATGACTTGTTCTTACTTAGCTGACTCTTGCCAATAATTTCTCTTATCTATGAGCCTATAGACACCCATTTTGGTACAAGTACACATATTTACAATCTTATTGTATGTATTTACCTTTCTACTAATAATTATACATATAGTGATTTAGTCTCTTGTGGACCTCTTTGGTTTCACCTTGTTTCACTTATTTTACCCACCCCTTGGGCTTGTGTGTTATGTCTATTTATCTTTACCCAATGTATAATAGGGATCCATGCCCATTTCACTTTCTTTTTTAATATTTTTATCCCCTAAAAACCTGCATCTACCTTAGACACTAACATTGATGTTAGTGTCCAACTTCAGTGCAACTATCAAGGCTCATCTTTTTATCCTTTTCTATATCTTTCACTTTGGGACTACTTTGTTATTCATCTTTTACCCATCATGTGGTCAATTTTTACATGTCACTAGGTTCTAATTTAAGTCAAAATGTTCCTATATACATAAGATATAGTCTAATTAAAATTCCTACCAATCTGCTAAGGTAATTCTCAAACTAGAAAATATTATTTTATTTAAAGATATCAAATTACACTACAAATCTAAAACATTCAAAAAGGTCAAATATATTATCATGTCACTTGTACCAAGGTTTTATGTGAGAAAGAGCATACATTCACACTATTACAATTTCACACACATGCATAGGAGGGAGAACTACATGTGATTTTGAGGCCCTCTTAGGATTATTGGCTATGTAGGCAACACTTATCAATAATCAAGGTTGCTAGGACTAGCTCGACTCATGTTACTAACCCCTTTTTACCAAGTTGCAAGAGGTAAAATGCAAAGTAAATAGGGTTAATTATTATCTATATCTATCACATAGGCAAACATAATTTGAGGAATAGAACAATTACACATGGGGAAATATAGGTCTAGTCCAAAATTATAGTCACTTCTATGTATATCTCTCACTAGACACTTGTGTTGGATACAAACATATGCATCGATGTTACTATTCATTATTGATGTAACTATCTAAAGGTTAAAAACATTTAAAATATATAATTAATAAGGTCCATATCTCTAATATGTGGGTGCAATGGGGAGAGCAAGTGTAGGAGTAAAAGGAGTGAAATAAGAGGGTAATCAAGTTGGTGGGGCAAAGGATCAAAGAAAAGCTTTACAAGGTGACAACAGTAAGTTTATTGAAGGTATAAGAGGTTTAGTTGTTTATTCAAGTCAAAATTTGTGGTCTATGAGATATAATTCAAGGGGAATCATGGAAAAAATGAGTAATAAGATTTTTAAATATTTAATTTAGGAAGATAGGGCTTGGTGGAATGAGAATGTCAATGAAGGGAAATTAGGTAATAAGTTGAAAGTTAAAAAGATTGGGCAAACCCAACAAGTCCAATTGGTGGAGGAAGAGAGTATTCCCCTTATTGATATTCAAGAGGACATGGCAAGATTTGGTTTTTTCTCCTTTATAGTAGTTTAGTGGTAAAACTCTTATTTTGGAGAATTCAGGACTAGAGGCACTATTAGGGTCTGAGTTAAAAAAATTAGTAAGAAAAACCCTAGATTGGTCTTTGGATCAATTCCAATCTAAAATTTAGTCTCTTTCAAAGTGTGCCCTAATTTGAAAATGTGTTGGTAGATGGTCATCAGTTGGAACCATAGATCAATGGGTGAAGGAGAACTATGGTAAAGAATTAAAGGTGAGTTTTCTTCCTAAAGGTTTCTTTATTGTATCCTTTTTGTCTAAAAAAGAGAAAGAATAAATATTCAAAGTTAATAATTGGTCAATCAAAGGATTAGGTATTTGGATTCAATAATGGAACCCTAATTTTGATCCTCTTAAAGCAAGAAAAGGGGAGTATCCCACATAGTTAAGATTCTATGGACTTCTTTTAGAGTATTAGAGTGTACATTGCTTGATGGCCTTGGGAAGTTTAGTGGGAGAAATAATGGAAATTGATGCAATGTCCTTAAAAGGGGAGAGGGCTACCTATGTTAGGGTGAGAGTAGATCTTTATTTGGATAAAGATATTCCTAAGTTTTTTGTTATTAAAACTACTAGTAGAGTATGGAAACAAAGGGTTGATGTGGAGAATATCCCTTTAAAATGTTATAGATGTCATCAATTAGGGCACATTCAAAAAAATTCAAGGCTAAAGGGAGTGCCCTTCAATAAAAAAAAAATTTAAATTTAGCCTTCAATTGAAACCTAAGGTGGTTCCTAAAAAGAGGAAGCTTCCTTCTCTTCTATCTAAAACTGAGCTATCAAGAAGGAATAAAGAGAAACCTATTAGTGATAGCTTGTCAAAGAAAATCTAAACAATAGAAGATATGTTAGGGAAAATTGTGTCTTCATATTTTATATCCCTAGCATATATGATCAAAAATTGTGATTTCCTCAAGCAAGAAACATAAAATATTAGAAAATTAGTCCTTAACAACTAGAAATCCTCGTCTCAAGCAAAAGAGGTGAGTGGAATAGTGGTGGAAGAGCGTCATGCTCTTATTTTAGAGGATCAAGGTTCTGACTTAAAAATGGGATCAAAAGATGAGGAAGAAGTAGGTTTAGAGGGGGATTTGAATTCCAAGTAAGTGTTTTCAATTTCCCAATCTAAAAGTACAATTTCTAAACCAAGAGGAGGTCCAAAAAACAAAATGGGTAGGAAAATAAATTAGAGCATGCTAAAGGGGAAGTTTTGGCAGGAACTCAAGGAATTTTGGAAGGTTTTTGGAAGTTGTGAAGTTGGGGGTGGAATTACCTCCATTGTCTTTATGAAGGTTATTTCTTGTAATGTTAGGGGTTTGAATGCCCCTAACAAAAGGTGGCTTGTTAAGTGCCTTTTGTATGAAGAAAAACCAGATATTCTTTTGTTACAAGAAATTAAGCTAAGTTTAAAAGAAGTGGAGGAGTGTTTGAATGTGCTTGGGAAAAGTTGGCTAGGGATATTTTTGGAAGCTCAGGGAGAATTAGGAGGTTTTTCCATCATTTAGTACGCTTTTTGGTCAAGATTGGATTTTTGGCTTCAAGTCAAAATTATTACTCATATAGAATCTCTAGTTTTCAGTCTAATCTTCATTTTTTGTTGGTTAATATGTATGGTCCTCAAGGAAATAGACCTAAACTATATCTATGGGGATAAAAAAATTCATTTCACAAAAACTTTCAATAGGAAAATGTTGTTTTAGGAGGAGATTTTATTATCATTTTGAGTCAGGCAGATAAGCAAGGTGATCATTTTTTAGTCTCTCAGGCTAGTTGAGATTTTGGCTCTTTCTTGGATATAAATAAAATGGAAGATATATTTCCTAAGTTAGGTTTCTTTACCTATAATAATAAGAGGTAGGGAAGGGATAATATTTTGGAACTATTGGATAATTTTTTTAGATCTTCAATTTTGAATCAAGATAATAGAAAGATGGATTGTTGGGTTTCTCAATTTCTAGGATCTGATCATCTTCCCCTTATTCTTTATATCAAATTTGATTCTCCCCCTAAAAGATGTACTTTTAAATTTGAAGTGATGTGGTTGCATGATAATTCTCTTAATAACTTGGTTAAGGATTGATGGAAGAGTGGGTCATTTCTTCAAGGTTCTAAAATGGTCTAGATGGCAAAATGTATTAAATTATTAAAGGAAAAGTTGAAAATATGGAATAGAGAAATCTTTAAGAATATTTTTCATTAAAAAACCAAGATTGAAATAGAACTAAAATCTCTTAATGAGAAATTCTTCCAATTAGGTATGGATGTGGATGACTGTTGTCTATAGAAAAAACTAGTTATTGGAAACAAAAATCAAGAGAAACTTGGTTAAAAGAAGGGGATAGAAATTCAACCTTTTTTCATTAATAACTTAAGGTGAAGATAAAAGTGAATAAAATAGATCATATTTTTTTAGGTCAAGGGGTGGTTTTAGAGTCCCCAGAGGAGATCAAGATGGAAGCAATCAATTTTTTTTTCAAAATTTGTTTAATGATGAATCATTTTCCAATTTGCAAGCATAAGAAGATTTTCTCCAGTATATTCCTTCTTTAATTTCTCAAGAAATAAATGAGAGATTGATATCACCTTTTTCTCTAAAATAAATCAAAAAGGTGGTTTTTCTATGGTGAAAGATAAAGCTCTTGGGCCATATGGTTTCCCTACTACCTTTTTTTAGTCATTCTAGGATATAGTGGGTTTAGATGTAGTAGAAAAGGTTGAAGAACCTAGGATGAAAAAGAAAGTGTAACCTAAAATTAATACCACTTTTATCTCTCTTTTTCATAAAGGTGAATTCCAAAATTCCTTTATGGATTTAGGCTAGTGACTTTGTGTAATACTATTTATAAAATTATTTCTAAAGCTATTATTGAGAGATTGAAGCCTCTTTTAGAAAAGATGATCTTGGATGAGTAAGGTGGTTTTGTTCCAGGTAGAAGCATTTAATATGGCATTATTATTTCCAATGAAATTATGCACTCTTTGATTAGTAATCATCAAAAAGGAATGATGATTAAATTAGATATTATTAAAGCCTATGATCGAATCAATTGACACTTTCTCTTCAGGATTCTGCTCAAATTTGGTTTTAGTAAAGATTGGTGTGATTGGATATTCACTTGTGTTTTCAATCCTAAATTATTTTGATAGATGGTAGTCCATCTGGATTATTTTTTATCTCTAGAGGTTTGAGACAAGGGTACCCTATGTCTCCTTTCTTTTTTATCATTATGGTAGAAGCTTTAGGGAGAGCAGTAAAATCAGCTCAGGATTAAGAGCGTCTTTAGAGTCTTAGAGTGGTTGATAATTTTGAAAGCCTTTCTCATCACCAAATTACAAATGATACTTTTTATTTTTGGGTAAGTAGAAATAGAGGATTCTCAAGAAATTAAGAGTATTTTTTTTCCTATGAAGTTGATTTTGGGCAAAGTTAATGAAGGCAAGTCAATTTTTTTTGTTAACTGTAACAAAAGGGTGGAAAAGAATCTCAACATGATTCTTGGGTTCAAGATTGGGAAACTTTTGAGTAAGTATCTTGGGGTTCATTTTTTTAAAGGTGCTGGTTCCAAAAATTTGAGGCTAAATTTGTTGGAGAGATTTATATCCCACTTAAACTCTTAGAAAGGTAAATGGCTATCTTTAGTTGTGAGAATTACATTGATTAAAGTTATTTTAAGTCCTCTTCCCACTTACTATTTTTCAGTTCTTTCCTCTCTGGAACATATTCTCAATTCTACGAATAAAATTATGAAGGATTTTTATCGTAAGGATGTAAGGAAGAAAAAAATCCCATTGATGAAGTGGGAAAGTGTTTGTAAGAGGAAAGGTAAAGGAGGGGCTAAGATTAAGGATCTATCCTTGAAAAATGTAGATTTGGGAGTAAAGTTTGTTTGGAAAATGGCATCTAATTTAGGTAGATTTTGGTGTATATTTATGAGAGCAAAATACTTGGATTCAAATTCTGTATAAATAATTATTTCTACTTTAGATCCTCCTAGAGGTTCTCAAATCTAGAATTTCATGTTGAAGTGCATATCGGTGATGAGTCAACATGTTTCTTGGACAATCAATAATGGTATAAAGGTAGATTTTTGGTTGGATTCTTGGAATGATCATAGGCCTCTAGAAAAAATCTTTTTAGATAGCCAAATCAAAGCGTATCTAGAAAATTAGTGGGGTAGATCGATGAGAGATTACATTGTTTAGGTTTTATATTCTAATAATATTGTCAATAGTTAAAAAATCTTGGAAGAGGTGTTGGTTCCCCAAGAAGAAATTATTTTTCTAGAATCTTATTTGAAATTAAGGAAAATATTTATTAAAAATAAAGAGGATGAACTTCATTGGATTGGGGCTAAGTTGGGTATCTACTCAATGAGATTGGCTATTAGATGGTTGAAGTAGAAGATGAGGAATTAAGCTAGGAATTTTTTTTTGTGTTGGAATAAAGAGGGATTACAAAAAGTAGGGGTGTTTTCCTAGTTAGCAGTTCATGGGAGGCTATTGACTAAAGATCATTTGAGAAGAATTGGGTTTTTGGGTCCATCAAGATATAGTCTTTGTAAAGAAATAGAAGAGACAATAGATCACTTATTGTTTAACTATTCTTTTGCAATATGGTGTTGGGTTTGGCTCTGTAATAGATTCAAATGGAGTTGGGCTTGGCCTGAATTATTGTTTAAAGCATTTGCTTCATGGCCTAATGGAGAAGTAAATAATTCTATGTTTAGTCTATGGAGATTTAGTCCAACCATTCTTATTTGGATAATTTGGAAAGAAAGAAATACAATAATTTTTTAATATAAAGAGAGATATCTCTTTGTTATTATTCAAGATATTGAAATATCTATTTCTAAAGTAGTCTCTTTGCAACTACTTAGAAAAAAAGGTATGCTTTTTAAATGGGATATGTAGATGTGTGTTGTTTGGAAACTCATTAAATTCCCTCCCATTCAGGGGTCAATAGCTGATAAGAAAAATAGGAAAGAGAGAAAGTAAGTAAGTTGGATTCCTCCAAAATTTGGATTATTTAAATTGAATTTTGATGGGGCCTATAGAATCAATCTTGGAGCTTTAATATAAGGTTGTGTAACAAAATACTGTAGTGGATATTTAATTAGAGCTCTTTCTCTTAAGATTTTGATTGGTACAAACAAAAACGCCAAAACTCAAGCTTTAGCAGTAGGGGTAAATATGGTTATGAATTGTGGAATCTCCTTGGAAATTGAAGGAGACTCATAGGTGATTATACTTTCTTTATCTAATATGAGGGAAAAATCATGGAATATTTCCAACATTTTAGATGTTGTATGGCCTAAACTAGAAGAATTTGAAGGTTGGAATGCAACCACTATTTTAGAGAAAGTAACAAAGTGGTTGATTTTTTGGCTAATGTGGCTATTGATCAGTGTGAGGAGGAGAGGCTGGATAATGTTATCAAGAAATGGGAGGATTTTAGGCTATTTTATCAAATTGAATTTTGATTAAGTTATATTAATATTTAAAATGTTTTTTTAAAAAGCATTTTATAATATTGATATACTTGATAGGCTTTGTTGTTAAGTTAATATTTTGTCTAAATTTTTTTAAAAACAAACTAGTATGGTTTCTCCATATTTATAAATTGAGAGAATTATTATTTAAAAAGTAATATATTTTTCAAATATTTCAAAATCATTTGAAAGTGTTTGATAGGTAGGTCAATCAAGTGTTTTTTTTCCTCACATGCAAAAGATGACATCAAACAAAGTTAGAAGGATGATTTTTTGATGGCACTACCACCCAAATTTTCATTGATTGGATAGGTCACTCCCTTCTATGATGGATATTTTATTTTCATGACATGGATATTTATGGCATGCTTTATTTTGTGAGTGGCATTTTTTTTGGGTAGTTAATTAGGCTAGTCTATTAGGTAAAGCTCTAGCATTTGGTTTCAGTGGGATGGATAGTTTTAGCCTAGAATCCATGGGGTGGCCTTTAGCCTTTGGAAGAGCAAAGAGCTGTAAAATGGGGTTTATAATGTCTATATCAAAAATGTGTCTATCAAATTTTTTTTGGATTCCATCTACAAAGGTTGTGGAAGATATAAAATTGGTGTTGGGTGTGGATTTTTTAGCCTAGAGTAGGAGAATCAGAGTCAATTCAGACTTGGCCTCCTTTTCTACAAATTTATGTTTGATAATTTTAGATAGAGATAAGGTGTTGGAAATGGGCAATTTTTTCATCTAGATTGAGTTTAGATTAGAGATGGTAGAGGAATTAGAAGCTTTATTATTAGGGTCATTATTATTATTACCATTTTTTGAGAGAGTCTACTTGGGATACGTCTTATTGGCCATGTTTCATGGATTTGAGATATAATTTTTGGCCTTAGTGGATTTCATGAAGGACGTGGAAGAGGCTTGTGAAGTGTAGATGAATGTTGTAGAGATTCGAGGAGTTAGTATGCCTATTTTCAAAGACCTACTTAAACCTATTCTATGGTTTATAGAATGGAGGGAAACTAGGTAGGATTTTGAAAGGGTGAATGTAATCAAAATACTAGGCAAAGGATTAGTGAGAGGTTCTTTCAAAACACCACCATGGTCGAAGGGTAAGCAATAGCTGACTTGGGATGCCTCAAGTTGAGTGCAAAAAAGGTTGTTTTTTCATCCTTTAAGTAGTCTGAAGGAGAAAGGACTTACAGGAAGTTGGTGATATTAGGAAATATGAAGGAAGGTAAGCTTAAGGTTATCTTGGATGCTAAAGCAAGTAGGTCGGGTCAGCTATCAGAGAGGAAGAAGAAATGGTCCAATTAGGAGAAGATGTTAGAACTAGTAATCCTAGAATAATATGTTTGTTTTAGGTTTACGGTATATTTTGGTCATTTATAATATAGTCCTTTTTGTAACTATTTGTATTTAAGGGTGGTTCTAGTAGAAAACCTATTTTGGAAGTATGGTCTTATGCCTTTGCATGTTTTTATGTTGAGTTAGACTAATATTTTTCTTTTTGTATCTTTTTGATAAAGGGATTGGGACCCTTATAATTTCCAAATATCAATAAAAAAATTTCCATATCTCTAATACATCCTTGTGATGACCCTTGATCACTACCACAATCCAAAACAAAATAATAAATAATATACACTCTCTTTATCCCTTAGTTGCTTAGTACTTGTATTTATTTCACATGATTAAATGAGATTTAATGTCAAATTACTGTATTACATTGTTAAAATTAGAAAATACTTAATTAGCATTCAAACAACTTTATTTCTTGTATTTTTATCTTATGAATCCAAAAGCATTAAATTTTTTTGTGAACTTGTCCTATGTTTATTGAACCAAAACCCTAGTTTTCATATTAGGGATTTTTCCTTATTTAAAGGTTCATTTTAGATTTATGTATTTTATTATTAGATATGATTTCTAACTCACTTATGTGGATATAACTTAGGAATGCTTAGTTACATTCTTGTTTTTATCCCTAGTGATTATGTGATTCATATTTATCTTTACCCTTATAGTCAATATGGAGTTTTTAACAAAATCTCAAGCACAAAAGAAAAAATTATGATAGTTTAATTAATCCACCTGATGATCAATGTATTACATATGAATACCTAGAATAACACCAAAAATTAGATAAAGCTACTTTTGATTATAGTTATCACAATGAAAAAACCAAAGATGCAAATAAAAATCTAAATGACCAAGGTAGTGATAATGACATTTTTTATTATGAATTTGAATATAAGGTATCCCTATTGACTATGACATATCTACTATCCCTTTTCTTTCCAATTATGAAGAGCTTCAAGAGATAACAAACATGCAAAATGATACTATTCCTAATTTTGAAGATCCAATTACTTTACCTCCACCTTCTTTAGTTATCTCAAAATTGAATGCAAGTTTCACCTTTCGAATGTAGAAAAAGTCAAAGAAATTGAATGTTCATCCACTATCTCTCATAATGAAAATATTTAAAAAATCAAGTGTGTCCCCCCTTCCCCAAGTAATACTAGTGTTGAAAACCCTATGTCTTCTTTTCATGATTCAAGTGAAACTAATCCAATTTATTCTTCAACTCTAGTATGTGATGAGCAAAATACATATCCTATGTCTCCCATTGTTATCATTGAATAAAAAAATAGGAGTGTTAATGAAAATCTTAAGGAAAAAATCACAAAACATTCATTACTTGGGGACACACAAAAATTCTAAAATCATTTTGATATATCTTGTACAAAAGTCAAACCACGTAAATTCAAGAAACAAAAAACCATGTTTCCTAAATGTTTCCTAATAAGATATTTTCCTAAGACAAATATCAAGGAGGAAAAATATAGTTCTATCAATATTCATTTCTTACATACCAATGATTAATCTAAATAAGAAAATGACATTGCATTACTTACTTTTTTTTCTATAGGACTGGACATTATCACTCCAAATGAGAGTAACATAATTACATATCTTGATTTGGTCAAGGACATAGAAAATGTTTATTCTCTTTCCTCCCTTATATTTTTTTCTCCAAAGGAGAGTGTACTTAAAATAAAATTATTTATCCCACTTCTAGGGTATGTCATGAAATTTCAAAAAATGTAACACCTTAAAATTATATTGACCTTTGTGCACTTCAAAAAGACATACCTACATCTTTATACATGGGTGTCCCCTTACCAAATATTGATAAATCAAGAGATGAGCCTATTTCCAAGAATGATGAAGAGTCCATAATACCTATGTTTTATACTAATGGTAGTTTTCAACCACTATAACAAGCCTCAAATTCTTCTTCTAATATGTTATATATTATCGCTAACCTCAGAGATTTACAATAATAGGTCAATACTCTTAAATTGCAAGTTTATTATCATGAAGTTATTCATGAGGAGAATGCATTATTAGAGTAACATATTAATAGGGATGTGTTTAAGCATCCTTATCTCTCAAAATTCATTATGCATAAATTCTCCTCCTTTGATGGTCAAGGAGATCATTCTATTATTTTATAAAAGTATACACCTTCCTTTGAATATTGGGCCCAAAATGAAAAATTGCTCTACCAAATGGTTCGTTATAAAAATTTAAATAACATGAAGATGTATTTATATCACATTTTCATCAGTATACCTTCCCTAAATTACCATTAGAACATCTACAAATGTTGAAACAAACAAAAAATGATCCTATACAATATTATGTAATTTAATTTAAGGATGTTTTATGTTCCTTACATTACACACCCTCAGATTTGGAAATCTAATTTACATTTAGTAGAGGTCTTCTTTATCCATTGAGATAAAGAGCATTACATAATCCTTTTGCTTCATTCAAGATATTATATTAGGATGTGAAAATATGCATACACATTAAAAAATACAAAAATTAAGTTTCCTATTTCTCCATTCAAACTAAAACATAATAATCATATTATCCCTAAAGTACATAATCAAATTACAAAAAATCCTAAACCACTTCAAAATCCTTCTACATAAATAACCCCATTTATCACAAAGCAAAAAATAAAGGTATTGAATAAAGTAAAGGAATACATTTTTAGATACCTCCCATAGTTAGACCAAATACCACAACAAAATAATAGCCTCTTCTATTTGATTGGTATTAGGATAGACCACATGACATAGTATGAAATTTATTAGACAAATGCATGATCAAGATCCATCCTAATTAACATTACCCACCTCATAGATTTGATAAGACAAAAAGATAAAAATTGTGAGCTTATCATGGTATTAATAGCCATCAAGATTATGAGTTTTTTTCTCTCAATAAAAAATGTTACATAGATAGTCAATCATGGAAACATTGTATATCAAAAAGACATATATAGACATGTTTCACATACTTCTCCTTGGAGCTCACCTAGGGAGGAATATATGTTCCATATTGAGATCTACATGTAACACATAGTCAATTTACCTTCATAGAATATGACTTCTATTATAATTCCTTCTCCCATGGTACTCTCACATAGGACTAATCTCTCTCACACTCATCCTGCCAAGGAACCATTGGTCAATCAAGTCCTTAATATAGAGGTATAGTAATGGGGTAAACTTACACAACATATATGGGTACCTAAATATATACATATACACTCATAATATATTTATATACATTCTTTAGGGATGATTATAGAAGCAAAATCCACAATACCATTTACATATGATCATTATATTAAAAATTTATTATATCCATCCATATTCCATTGCATACAATAATTTCTTTATTGATAAAATAATACACATGTACCAAAAATACACATACTTATTAGACATATTTACTAAACCCTAACATACGCCATGTAAATAATTATAATTAACAAACTATATAATGATCAATAGAGAATCAAATAGTGAAAATCTATTGATACCACATAAAATCCATATGAGCAATGTCACACACACATACACATATAAGTTGATATAATATTTTAAAAAAATA